>NAVB01003654.1:0-12845 GCA_002179805.1 Acanthamoeba lenticulata | reverse complement strand
AGCGCGCGCGACGGCGCCGCCTCGAGCGACGACAAGGTCCCTTCGCGCAAGGACAGCCACAAGAGCGAGAAGAAGGCCGCCAAGCAGGGGGCCAAGCAGGAGGCCCGCGAGGCCCGCCTCAAGAAGCGAAAAGACGAGCGCACGCAGAAGATGACCTCCAAGCTCATCAAGCGCTTCGGCCTCACCGAGTCCAGCAAGTTCATCAGCGGTACGCCACCGGCCCCACAGCGCATGGAAACGACGTCGGGAGCCAACCTGTGTGTGGTTTGTCGTACGTGTCTAGACACAAAATGTACATATGTCTCCGGGAGCCAGTGCAAGGGCAAGCTCTACATCATCACCAACTGCCTGTGCTTCTACTCGTCGGCGCTGGCGGGCGTGACCAAGGTAGGACGCGTCTCTATCAACTCCAGCCCCGACAAAGACGAGTTGTTGTTGTCGTTGTGGCCTCCACGCCCATCAGCTGTCCTGACATGAACGGACGTGGTGGTCGTGGGCCAGATTGTGGTGCCGTGGGGCGCGGTGACCGCCGTGACCAAGCGGCAGGAGCGGAAAGGCGACGCCATCGAGGTGGTCACCAGCGACAACAACTTTGTGTTCATTGGGTTTGACGATCGCGATGCCACGCACACAGACATCACGCAGAGGTGGCAAGCGGCCAGGAAAGGCCGCTGAGCTCCCCCGCGGGCAGTTGTTCCCTTGCTTTTACCTCCAAACAAAGAGGATCATAGCTTTTTTTTTTTTTGAAAGGTTTATTAACGCCTAGAACACTGCCTCCTTACTGGAGGGCTGGGCGGCATGCCCGGTTCAGCCTGCTCAAGTGGGTTGGCGGCGGTGGCGTCTCTGGTGGTGTGCGGTGCTTCGTCTCGCGTCACCGGGGTGTGGCTGTGTCAAAGACGATCATAGCTATCGCCGCCCCGAAGGGCAGGAAGAGCCCTGGACAATTCTTCTACCACCCAACGTGTGCTCCGTCCACGAGGAAGAGTCGTCCGAACAACGACTACGAATTGCGCTTTTTCGTTGTCTTGTTTTAACCCGTAAAAGACCGGATTGGCCAGCGTAACTCCGCATTTTTCTTCCTCGTACTCCTCGAGCCTACCGCTCCTGAGTTTTTCTTCGCAAGGTTCCATCAGGCTGTTCTGTTCTGTTCTTTTCCCGCACCAAACGACGGACTACGACAACTCGGACCACAAAGATGGCTCGGCCGCCCTTTGTGTTGAGTTTTCTTCTTCTTCTTGTCACCTTCGTGGCGCTGTGGGGCTCTGCCCACGGAGCTTCAACTTGTATGTGCCTCGTGTTGCCCGCAAATATCACGAATATCATGATGTGATGCCACCCGGTTTGTTTTTCTGACAAGATCTCTTCTAGACACGGTTTGTGCGTCCGGCTGCAATGCCACAACTATCAGCGAGGCCTTTGGCCTGGCCTCTCAGAACGATACCGTGTCTGTCGAGGCCGGAGTCTATGACCAAGAGACCGCCTTCTCCATCAACACCAACCTTCACCTCAGGTCAGGCCCCATTCGCGTTTGCTGTGCCCAGCACTGGCCAGAACTCCTGTGACATGGTAGAACTTTTATTGTCGACTTATATTTTGTGCTTGGCAGCCTGCCAACGGGTGCGGTGACGGTGGTCTACTCGGGGGAGTGGTTGACCCTCACGGGCGCCGCCCACCTCGACATTGCAGACTCGAGCCTGCTCGTCTTGCAGGGTGGTACGTACGATCTCTTGCACAACCGTTCGCTCATTTTCCGCCTGATTGACACCTGCTGCGGGTGATATGATGCGTAAACAGCCCAGGTGGTGGTCGAAAGCGACGCTTGGCTGAACTCGCACTCGCCTCTCTATTTCACTGACATTAGTGGTTCAAGTGGTTCGTTTACGTCGTCCGCTTCTGCGTTCTCGTTCAGGAAAAGCTCACATTTTTGCAATTTTCCGATTGGCTCCAGCCATCACCGTGGCCGGGGCATGGAACCAGTGGGCGAACGTCGCGATCAACTCCACCTCGGTCACAGGCGCGCTGGTGGTCTTGCCTGGCGGGACCTGGAACCAGTACGGGAACATCTCCATGCTCGTCTCCCACCGCGTGCCAGGTACGTCCTCTTCGATAGACAAGCAAGAAGAGCACGCGCGATGGCAGCTCACGAGACATCGACATGTTCGAATGTTGTCTGTCGCGATTGGCGCAGCGGTGCGCTTTGAGCCCGGCGGACAGTGGTTCCAGCGCGGGGTGGCCGACATCACCATGACGCCAGGCGTCAGCACGACGGCCGCAGCTGCGGTGGACATGTCGGCGGGAGGCTTGTGGCTTCACATGATGGATTCCCTCGTCTATCCGCTCGCGCGCTTGACGCTGTCCGGCAGCGAGATCTACGGTTCGTCTCTCGTCTCGTCGCTTGCCCATGTCCTCAAATCCTGATGGTTTGTGTTGACCTTTGCCTTCCCGTGATCAGGCGTGCACTTGGGCGCCGACAGCAATTGGGGCCATTACGGGCGGCTGGCCGTGATCGCGTCCCAGTCGGCCACGGGCGTGCTGGTCAACTCCACGACGGCGTGGGACACGCGCGGCCCGTCCATCTTCACCGTGGACGGCGCCACGGGCGTTCGCTTCGCCGGCCCGACGGCCAAGTGGTCCCAGCTGCGGAACGCCACCTTTGCGCTCTCCGGCGGGGCCACCGGGGTCGAGTTCTCGCGCGGAGGCAAGTGGCTTCAGTTCACCAACATGGTCATCTCCCAGTCGGCCGACGCCTCGTCGACCGGCGTGGCCTGCGGCTCGTCGGCCGACTGCTGCCAGCAAGTGCGGGCGCCCACGCTGGTCCGCATCTTCTCCGGCCTCAACGCTGCCGGCCGCGAGAGTACGACGTCGAGCCTCGTCCCGTCCTTGATGCCCGCATTCGCTCACGAGCTGGTCTGTTTGTGCAATGCAGATGACTGCGCGGTGCTGCCGTCGCCGTCTCCCCTGCCGCAGGCCGTGGGCCTGTCCAACACGACGGCCTCGTTCGGGAGCAACGCGTCGTCGGTGGCGCTCTACGGGGACGCGAAGGCGCTCAACAAGAGCCTGGGCGTGCAGCTCAGCCTGTCGGGCCTCACGCTGGGCTTTGACGACGCGCGCGCCGGGCTCGACGTCGCATCGCGGACGGACACCAACACGACCGACGGCGTCAAGACCACCTACCTCTCGCAGCTCGACGCCTTCACCAACGTCTCGCAGTCGTTCACGTACTTTGCGCAGGCCCGGCGCGTGAACTTTGGTGGGGTCGAGTTCCTCGTCGCGGCCGGCACGGTCAAGTGGTCCTTCAGCCTCGACGTGAACAAGAACGCTCCGAGCGCGTCGCTGAGCAGCGGCGTGGCGGCGGCCCGGAAGGCCGGCTTCACGCTCCGCTACCGCCTTGACGGCCTCACGGCCAACACGAACGGCACCGCGGGCCACGTCGAGCGAATGCGCGACACGCCGCAGGTGAACATGACCACATTCGTCGTCACACTGGGCGCCAACGACACGAGCGCTGCGCAAGTCGAGGTGCTCAACGTGGCCGCCGTCGACGGCAACTTGACGCAATTGGGCCGCATTGACCTGGTCTGGGTCAACGGCACGGCCGGCAACCAGGGCCACTACTCGCTCGAGCTGCTCTTCCCGCCCTTTGATCACTCGGTGGCCTACGATCCGAGCCTGGGCCTGGGCGTGCTGCTGGGCCGGAACTCGGACGGCGACCAAGGCACGTCGACGTCGTCCTCTGACGTCGGACTCATCGTGGGCGTGGCCGTCGCGATCCCCATCGCCGTGGGCGTCGTGCTGGTGGCCATCGCCGTGGGTATTGCGCTCGCCTGGCACCGGCGGAGGCGCTGGTTGGCGGCAAGCGCGGACGTTGACTTCTCTTCCCAGCTTGACGACGCCCCCGCCGATGAGCAGCTGTGACCCGACTCGAGTTGATCCTTTTTACATCATCGTTTTATCTTCTGATTTTCAACAATGAAAAGACACGTTCATTGCTTTTAACACACTAGTAGCGCTTGGGCGTGCGGGTGGCGCCCTCGGTCAGCTCCATGCCCCAATTATGGGGGAAGGGCAAGTCGCGCAAGGGCTTCGCGCTGACCTCGTCGAGGCGCGCGATCTGGTCTGGTGTGAGGGTGAAGTCGATCGCGGCCAGGTTCTCCTTGAGTTGGTCCAACGTGCGCGCACCCACGAGCGGATCAGGAGGAGTCTCGGCTTATGACCGAAGCTCTGACACGCGGCTTCTGGCGGATGCAACAAGCACTTGAATCGAACGCCAGCGCATGTGACGCTGACACAGGCACGACAGCTTCGTTGGTTCTCTGGGAGGAAGGCAACCCCGCACTCTGGACAGCATGGGTAGGCAACAGTCCCACCTATCTGATGACACGCAGTGGCGAAAGCATAGACTGGGCGCTTACGAAATTGACGGTGGTGGAACACCGCACATGCAAGAACAACACCAACAACCAGCAACAACAACATCAGCAGGAAGCGCCCACCACCGTCTGTCACATCGGTGGATACGCATCGCTGAATGCCTATCTGTCAGATCCCACAAACCTGCGTTCGTGCACCACCAAACAAGTGACCAACAAGTTGTTGTTTGATTAAGGCAATACAACTCCGGAGTTGAACTGGTGCGCCTCTGGGTGGACATGACCGTGTGTGTGTGTGTGCGTGTGCGTGTATCGAGAGTGACTGACTGGCGGTGTTGCAGTCACTGGATATTGGTCTTACTTACTTTTACTTTGGCTTTTCATGAGAACTCGCATGTGGCCGGGTGTCTCCCTACTCGGAAATATCATTGATAACGAAAACGAAAATGAAAACAAAGTGAAAACGAAAGCGAAAATGAAGACAAAGAGAAGAGGAGAAGAGAGGATGGACGAACTCATGCCGGAGCTGCTAGGGCTGGTGCTCGAGCAAGTCAACCGCATGAGCCTCGTCGCATGTCGCTTTGTGTGCGCCGCCTGGATGCGCACCATCGCCGCCCCCGCCAGCAGTCCCCTTCCCCTGCGACCTCAACTGCGCTCGCCACGAGGAGGAAGGGAGAACTTGAGCAAGCAGTTTGCAGCAAAGGGCTGGCTGCACGTGCTCCAGTGGGCTCGCGCCAATGGCTGTCCATGGGACGAGCTGACATGTGTGCATGCAGCCAAGGGAGGCCATCTCGCGGTGCTCCAGTGGGCGCGCGCCAACGGCTGTCCCTGGGATGACCAGACGTGTGCGTATGCAGCCAGGCGAGGCCATCTCGAGGTGCTCCAGTGGGCGCGCGCCAATGAATGTCCCTGGGCCGCATCTGCTTGTGCTGGTGCAGCCAGGGGAGGCCATCTCGAGGTGCTCCAGTGGGCGCGCGCCAACGGCTGTCCCTGGGACCAGTGGACGTGTGCGTGTGCGGCCGAGGGAGGCCATCTCGACGTGCTCCAGTGGGCGCGGGCCAATGGCTGCCCATGGACGGAGTTGACGTGCGCGAAGGCAGCCGAGGGAGGCCATCTCGAGGTGCTCCAGTGGGCGCGCGCCAACGGCTGTCTCTGGGACGAGTCAACGTGTTCACGTGCAGCCTCGGGAGGTCATCTCGAGGTGCTCCAGTGGGCGTGTGCCAACGGCTGCCCATTGACGGAGTGGACGTGCGTGGATGCAGCTGTGGGAGGCCATCTCGACGTGCTCCAGTGGGTGTGCGCCAACCGCCGCCCAGGCTAGGAGGACCAACGATCAAGAGCGAGCCAGGTCATGGAATGTCTCTGATCAAATAGGACTGCTGTACCCTGAAACATGCATCATGATCAAACCTGGGAAGGTTTGGTGATCATCACACGCCTTGGCTAAGAGCTCTCCTCCTCGCATAACAAAAACAAAAACAAAAACGAAGAACTCATGCCAGAGTTGGTGGGGCTGGTGCTGAGCCAAGTCAACCGCGTGAGCCTCGTCGCCTGTTGCTTCGTGTGCAAGCACTTTGCTGCTTTTTTCAACTCTGAAAACTTGTTGATATTTCGCATTTGTATCTTTTTTTGTCAACCTAAAATTCCACATAAAAAGCGTCTCAGTTGTGGCACCACTCTGTATTTCATTCTCTCCTCTCTTATGTCTAATCACACGACCACCCACCAACAATAACAACAACAATGAATGAGCCTTCAGTTCATTGGTCACATGTATTGCTTGGCTTGGGCATTGCATGAGCCCAATACAAGCTTGTTCATGTACATTGAACACACCTCTGAGATATACTCATAGTATTTAATATCCCCCCACTCCAAGGTAATTTTGTAACTCAAACATGCTGTGTACCTACATACATTACAGTTTGAAATAAGGTAATCAGAGACCCATGGCCTGGCAATACAGATATTAATGGACTCCTCTGAGACTCTGTTCTTCCAGGCAAAGCCACCCCAGGTGTAGATTCCAATGTCCATTGTTGTTGTTGTTGCTGCTGTTATCTAATAAGATTGTTGAAGCGACCACTTTTTCCAACTCCACATAGCCAATGGTGGGCCAATGGATGCCTAGATGTCTAACATCAACATGGGCTCATTTGAAATGAGAGGTCCAGTCATTGTGCGAAATACATTTTATTTTAACAAAGTCGTTTTTAGCACATCAAAATCAATTTTATTTGAAAAAATCAATCCTCATTTTTGACTTTATTAAATAAAAAAATCGTAAGAAAATTTACAAAAAACATAATTTACAGCAAGAATGCTTTTGACCTTTCATTTTATACAACAAAAAACTGTTTGCAAGTTTAAAAATGGGTGATTAGAATAATGAAAAAAGAAAAATCAAGGAAATCTTTTTTTTATTTTTTATGCACTTGTTCAGGTGATACAAATGCTGCTAAACAAGCAAATTCTTGAAGGAACTATCTGCAGTGATTTTTCCTTGCTTCTGCACATGTGAGCTGGACGTGCTGGATGTGGAAGATGAATACGGAGTGCTCACCGCAGACAGTGACTGGTGCGATGAGCTTGGGCTCCTACTACAGGAACAGCAACTCTTCAATCATTGATGATGCTTCTTAGCTCGAGGCAATCTTTCTGGAGACAGGGACCAGTGACGTTTTTTTTCATGGTCAGAGATGTCAGAAAACTCGTCAAGCGAAGGAGAAAGCGAAGGCAAAGGAGAACAGGATGGTGATCAACCGCACTTGCAGGAGGCAGGACCAGGCGCTGAGTGAGGCAATTTTTTGAAGCTGGGCTGTAAAAATGACATGAATGAAAAAGTATGAGACTGCGTATGTGTATGCAATACATGAGTAACTCTGAACAACTGCGTACGCGTATGCAATCAGAAAAAATGAAATTCAATAGAAGATGCGTACCAGTGGAGGAGTTTCTGTGACTTCTGGACACCTGAGAGAGGTCCTCATCAGAGCTCATTGCTTCCACTGATCGTTACATATGGCTTCGTGCTTGTGAATCCATGACTGGACGTCATCAGGAATCGTGTGGAAGAGAAGACAGTCAATTGCACTGGACAAGATCCTCGCCTCAGCATCACTGGCCCTGGACAAAGATATCAGCATTGAATAGCCGAACCCAATTCTTTCCACTGCCAGGAACGGTGCGGCTTGAAGAGGCGACCAATCCAAAACCGTCCATGAAGACTTGCCTTGCAAGTAGGCAAGAAGAAGTGACTGGTAGAACAGGGACGCTTAAAAAGAAAAAGTTAATAAGACAATATTACATGATTGATTGGGTAAAGAATTGTACAGATCTGGTTGACATGTGGATGATGATAAACAAAGCGTGGATTCCACTTTTTAATCACTCCAATCTTTTCATGAGCAGAAAGCTTGGGAATCTTGATGGAGTTTTGAATAAGTCAGGACTCCAGTAGTGTGCCAGCATTAATGCCTCCACTGTCACTGCCAGCCCTATGCGGGGCAAAGTCTTCTGGTTGGAGCAAAAGTTTGCCAGTTGGGATGCAGGTGGACAACTCTGAACTTGTTGTTGTTCCTCTTGCTGTGGCAACACCCACTAAATGTCCAACCAAGAGAGAAGAAGATGGTACGCCTAAACTCTCTATCATTCATTTAAACTCGCACCAGAACTAATCACTTATTACTTGTGGAGGTTCAACAGGTGCAACAGTGGAACGTGCACTTTGTGGAGGAGCACCTGCTTATGGCCGGCAAATGGGCCAATCTGCTCTGGTTCTGCTGGCTGCAAGGTCAAGCTGCACTGTTCCTTAGTCTTGACCCGGTCTGATTGTTGAGGCACTGGTGACTGAAAAGCCTCTCTCTGGCTACACTCTGTCACTGAAACTGGTCTACGCCAAGTCCATCACCAACTTCAAGGTCCTTCAAGGGCTACCTGTAAGCCAGAAGAAGGAGCTCCTGCTGAAAGTGTACATTGGCAAGCTGACCTGGCAGCAGATGCAGACCAAGGCCCAAATGTTCAAGGCTCAACTCAAGGTTGTTGCTGTGTTGCTCACTGTCCTGGATGTAGAAGAGTACAGGCAGCTTGAGTTGCTGATCTTGCCCAACTGCCTGGAGGACTTTATTCATCAGTGGACCATGCACTTCCTGAAAATTTGCTCCAACTTGAAAGAGCTCCCACCTAACTTCAAGGAGCACGCCCTGGCAATTTCCACTACTCATCAGCCTTTGATTCTTGATCTGTCCCAGTACTGGGAGCATACCTTCCCCAAAGGTGACACTGTCATCTCTGCCAATGTCAAGCTCAGCTCCTTCACCTTATTCCCCAACCATGAACCCTTTAGCATGCATACCAACTCCCTGCTCAACTGTTTTTCTTGCACCCCAACCCATAAAATTCTGATGAACTGTATTCTGGAATACATTATTAATTAAGTTTTTTGTATTCTAGAATACATAGCTCTTGTCATCCTTGACCTGCTGTACGGCCTAGCCAAGGGCAGTTCTGAGTACAGTCCTGCGCACTGGGACAGTGAGCCCTTCCCACCAGAAAAGATCAAGCAGCTCTTCAACTCATTGTTCCTTCTCAACAAGTGTGACCACTTTGTTGTGGTTATGTTTTGTGAGCACTCCCTTGTGCCAGCTTATGCCACACAGATCAAGGCCCTCAAGCGTGCGAACATTGATGTCTCCTACAGCGTCATGACACTCAAGAACAACTGGGGTGGCAGTCACCCTTGGCTGTTCAACAACTTCGAAAGCTACCTTCTGATCCATGTTGGCACAATCAAACAGGTGACTTTCAACCCAGAGACGCCAGCCAACTACCTGCTATCTTTCAGCTGCCCTCACCCTACCCTTTGGAAGGGAGCTGACAGCAAAACGCTCAACTATGGCCAAAAACCTCTTGAGGCGCTAACACACTTCATCCACCTCTTCTCCATGCCTGGCAACACCATTCTCAACACTATCACTGGCACTCACAGTGCTTCTCTCACTGCTGTTCTAGCCAGGCAGAGCGCTTATGCCATTGAGATGGACTCTGCTCAGTGGTGGCTCACCCAGACAAACATTGTCAACCAATACAATCAACTTTGTCCTCCTGACAGTAACCCTACCCCTACGCCAACTGTCCTGGTTGACTTGTATCAGGAGCTTCAACCTTCACCCACCACAAGCAGCCCTTCTTACAAGCAGATGGCAGCAGCTCTTATCAACTCTCAACCTGCAGCAACCTCCCTATCTACAACTTTGTCAGATACCTCTCTCTGCCCCGTATGCAACAAATCTGTCATAGAGACCTCTGCCAAGCTAAGTGACTGCCCCATTTTGGGGTGCAGCCACAGCTTCCACACTTCCTGTGGTAAACTCGCCTCTGGTGACTTGCCCATTTGCTCCAATTTGTGCCTTGAGACCTATGATGTGATGGAAATGCAAAGCGCCACTCTTTAATTCGCCAGGGCACTTGTTTTTCAGCTCTTATTCTAGAATACATTTGTCTTGCTTTAAAGCTATTATCTTTGCCACAATAGCAAGGGGCAGCATCCCTTCTTTAGCAACATGTCTTACTTGTTGTTCTTCCAGCTGTTCTACTTCAGGCCATTCTTTGGATTTATTACTACTTAGGGTGTCTGAATGGCCTTGCAAACAAATCATGAACAGAAGGTGAGCAACAAACCTCGCCAGATGCCGAGCACGAGAGGGCTTTCATGAGCGGGTCCACAAGCTGCACATCAAGCACAGGCGCCGTGTGTCCCGAGATGGGACGCACGTTGTAGCGGTTGCCTGCGGGAGTGGGCCGGTGTGAGGCAACGATTGTGCGAGAAGAACAACAAGTCGAGGCTCGCCCTGGACGAACCTGTCCGGTCTCGCCGCTCTGTGCGCTCCCGCTCGGGCGGCAGAAAGAGGCTCGAGAATCGAGCGTGCGCGTGCATCATACGCTCCCGGTCCCGCTCGAGGAAGACGGAGAGGTGGGTCTCCTTGGGTGTGGCCGCGTAGGCGGTGAAGTGGGGCGCGATGGCCTGGCTCGTCCCCAAGGCGCAGTTGTAGGGCATGTCGCACCGAACCAGGTAGACGCCGCGCTCGATGCAAGTGTTTTCAAACTTGCGGGACATCGTCTCCATGGCGTTGCGCCACGCAGAGAGCAGGGCCAGCGGGAAAGAGCAAGCCTCGGCGCTGAGGGGCGGCATCGCACTCGCCACGCGGGGCAGCGGGATCCACGTCGGGTTGAGGATGAGGACTGGGTCATGCGCCAGCGTCTCCTCGAAGATGTCGGCGTTCTCCACGTCAAAGCAAATCATGACTGCGATCCGTCCATGCGGCGTGTCGAAGATGCCCACCTCGTTGCCCGGATCGTGCTGTATGGCAAGGAAAGGACAATAAGGGCGAAGAGGATGCAGTTGAACAACAGATCGAGCGCATGATGACGGCGTACGGCGCCCTCCATGGTGGGTTTCCGTTTGCGGTAGAGGCCCGCCACGGTGCCGTCTGCGCGGAAGAGCAACGACGTCACGTAGCGCTTGCCCCCTTGTGTCTTGTGCATGGTGCCCGCCACTATGTAGTGGCATGTGCTGGATCACAATCAGCAGCCGCACATCGCATAGGAGGGGATGAAGCGGTTGGAGGGTGGTGGGCGCACGTAGGAACACCTCGTGTGCTTTGGCCACGTCAGAGAGCTGCTGCAGGGTCTTGTTCTTGGCCACATCGGCCTGAAGGTTGATGTTGTAGCGTTAGTTGGATCCTTTCAGCGATGAGAAGCGGAAGCAAGCGCACGTAGCCGCTGGCACCAAGCCAGTTCTCAGGGAGGACGACGATGTCAGCCTTGCGCCCTTCGCGCTGCTCCTGCGCCCGAAGAAAGGCGTCTACGCTGGCCGCAGCTGAATGGCAATCCTTGGGCAGGTGTTGCAGCAGCGACACCTTAACTTTGGCAGTGCCTCCTGCCCCGCGCCAGCGCTCTGGCCTGGCTGGGAGCACACCCACCTCGCACAACTTGTGCAACTGGCAAACCTCTGCTCCCTCTAACTAACTTAGAGGACCACCGTAATAATAAAGGCATTGATAAAGTTGTTGTGGCAGTACCACAAGGAGTACTCATCTGGGCTGTGGTCAGTTGGGGCTTGCTTGAACGTTGTTAGTAAAAATCATTTAGTAAGGCTACAGGCTTGCCGCGGTGAACGGTCCTTCATTGAACGGAGAGGCGAGAAAAAGGTTGTCGACATGGACTCACGCCTGTTCACCTGCATGACTCCCTTTTGTTTTGTTTTGTTTTGTTTTGTTTTGTTTTGTTTTGTTTTGTTTTTGTTTATTTAAAAATTATAAACAAATCAAGGCCAATAGTGGAAGGCAAGGCCAGGAAGGCTGCGCAGGTGACGGCACAGCTCAAGCGTGTCCTCAGTGGAGTGGGGAAATATTTCAGGTGTCCAGCCAAATGCGGCCAGCCACGGATGGTGGAAGTGAATCTCCACCATGAGCTCGTCAATGAGCTTGATGGCTCCTGTTGCCTCGAGCTCTGGCAGCACGTTCCACTCCTCGCCTTCGATGTCGATCTTGACCACACAGAAGTCCTCCGTACTGACGTGCTCAAGCAGGAAGGCTGATAGGTTAGTCTCGTCGGCTGAGACAGGGCCTGCGCGCACCCTCTGGTTGTAGAACGTGATGTGTTCAATCCAGTGTGTCGCCTCAGCGAGTGAAAGGTTGTACAACCTTGCCGCTGATTGGGGGTCTGGGATGACAAAGACCTCAGGCAGGACTTCCCAGACATAGACTTGGTCGAACTTGACCGGATAGTGCTGCTTCATATACCCAACACTCGATTCGAACTTTTGCCCGCCAACGTCCAAGTAGACTCGCCGTTGCGGCAGGATAGAATCTATCGTTTCCTGGAGAGGCAACTCCTCTTCACAGGAAGATTTGTAGTTGGGCAGGCCACGCAGCTTACAGAGGTGTTGGTGAAGCGCGTGTGGAAGGAAGATCACGTACGACTTGTCCTCTACATCATGCCAGGCCGCATCCGTGGTAGGCGCGCGGAAACAATACTCAGGCTTCAGGGGCTCGAGCTCGAACTGGGTGAAATCGAGCGAACCGTACGAGGGCAGCTGCTTTTTTGAGGAGCCGTCGTCATGTTGTGGTTGGTTTGGAGGTTCTTGTGGTTGATTTGGAAGTTCAACCACCTCAACGAGGTCCGAGGACACATCGCGGAGCAGGCTCGAATAGAGGAGCGGGAGCAGCAACAACACACCCACCAAGAATCCCAGCAAGAAACTTGGCATCTTTACGCTCACCATCTCTGGGACCGATTTCGAGCCACTCTTCAGTGACTTCAACCACAAGACCAGACACAAAAGAGCACCCACAACAAAAGGAAAGCCACGTCAGCACGTGTCCAGCGCCGGTCGGGTGGCAACGAACGCGTGGGCTGATCGTTCAAATTGTTGGCGAACGAGTTCTTGTGAGTGCCAGCCTTGTTCCGTTTTTT
>NAVB01003640.1:0-19213 GCA_002179805.1 Acanthamoeba lenticulata | reverse complement strand
TTGATTGAAGACAAAAAAAACCAAAAAAGGATAAATTAGAGTTTATCAGAAAAGGTGGATGACACGAATTGGATGTTTATTTCAAAAAGAAGAAAATTTAAAAATCGTGGGGGCCACAGGTAAAAAACGAGACCGCGTACGCGTACGCGGTGCTGACGCTTATATATTAACCAGACCGCGTACGCGTACGCGGTACCCAAATTCGGCTTGTTCAGTGAGTTGTAAAGATGATAAAATAGACGCACCCAATTCATACATCTTCAGACCATTTTGTTCTAAGTATTTCAAGACGAGACCATAAAGAAGGCCTGATGCGATTGTCAAGATCAAGGGCGACATCAGGATGAAGAAGAGTAGAATAAGAAACAAAGTCAGCGTCACCATCCATTCTTTGCCAAATGTCGTCGTCTCCTTTTTGCAGCCAGTTCAGATAGATACGGGTGTGAGTGGTACGCTGGACAACACCAAGCCAAATCTCATCAGATTCACCAGCAACAGCAACAATAGCGCCTTTATCAGGTTTTTCCTTGGTGAGGTCCATTGTGGCATCTCCCGTCAAAACAAGGCTGGCTTCATATGGGGGATTAATTGAGTCCAACTGGGAAAAAGAAGCAGTGGTAAGGTCAGTAATATAATTATAAACCCATTGAAATGGCTGACGAAGTAGAATCTCAGCTGAAGGATTATTGAATTTTGAGACCACATCATCAAACGATTGTTTATAAATTGCAGAGTTGTTGAGCGTGCTAAGAGCTGTGTATGTATCTTTAAGCATAGCAGCATCCACTTGAACGGGATCTTTAGGCAATGGAGTAGTGGTTGGTGTAGTCGTCAAAAACTGAACAAGTCCCATCCATTCAGAATTAGAGGAATGATAATCTTTAGTATATAATTTGGCACAGTTATCTTCCCAGCGAAATGAAAATACATGAGGTCTGGATGTGCCTGAAACAGCTCGGATATAAGGATCAAGCCAAGATTTAAAATCCCATGATTCAACCAAATAGAGTACACTTGGTTGTTGTAGCATAGATGAATACCATTTATCTTTGACTCCTTTTGCAAAATCATCAACACTAAACACTCTTGGGTTATGTGCCATACCAATACGGAAAGTTGAAAACATTTGGTCAATATCTTCATGCGTATGGCCCACTGGTAGAAATGACATTGTGATATTTTTGAACACATTATTATGAACCAGCCAATGACAGTAAGCCAGCATGTATTTGTTTTTGTTTTCCCGACTGCAGTTGTCCATTTGTAAAAACAAAGTATGTGGTAGGCAGTCAGTGGGATGATTGGAGAAATGGGTAGATAAATGATGATGAAGAAGAGACAGCGCAAAATCAGGACCACATCCAAACTGTCCATGATGTAAATAAATTGAGCGTTTTTGTGTACCATGATTGATGATTCCGTAAACAGCGAGTTTATAAAGGTGCAGATCCTTCCATGCACTAGGTAAGGGAACCAAATATGGGAGAATTACATCTGCTGCTCCATCCATAATAACAGAAACAATTCCATTATCACTAAGTGCCTGTTGCTGGTGTAGATGATAAATTCCTCGTTCAGCTTTTACCAGATTTAAATGTTCTGACTTTCTCTGCTTTAGCTGAATTCGTTCTATTGTTGAAAGACGTCCATTGTTTAAACGATCATTTGATTTAGCACAGTCAGTACATTGTCCTAATACACAGAAGCGTGGAAATTTAACATGCTTGTGCTCAGTGGCGAATATCTTACAAAACTGGGATATGCTCAGAGGATGATTGGTGATGTAGGTGATCTCACGGATAGCAGCATTATATTTTTTGTAAAGGTGTTCCCTTGTCATAATCATAGGCATGTAGATCTTGTAGGAATTAGGCACATGGCAGCCATACTGTCAATGTTAATTATGTCTGTAACGTATATAAGATGAGAATTACAAACCACCGTCAAGCGTTATAGTATGATTACATGTACCGCGTACGTGTACGCGGGCCACATCAGTACGTAAACATTCAAAAAATGTTGACAATATTTAGTAGAAGGGATCGCAAACGCATATGTGAAAAAGCTGTCAACAGACCGTGTACGCGTACGCGGCAGCATAGCTTAAGATAACGTACCATGTCGGTGTAGTCTTTAATCCAGGCATTCGCATAAGATGCAGCAGTAGACGTCATACGGCCGCGATGGAAACTTACCTCACTAGCGTAGTTACACATTTTATTTTCAGATATACCATAGGCATTCATGAAGGCTGTTCTGCAAACAAGCTATGTGCAAGTTAAAATTAATCCATAAGATAAAACAAACAAGAACATGTACTCGGCGTTCAATGAAGAAACATCTCGTCGTGGCACTTTGATGCTCCATAATAATTCTTAACCATTGGCGTGAGGTGGCTTGGTTCATATTCTTCCATTTGAGACGACATGCCCAAATTATGGAATTATTGAATTGTCGTAAGCATTTTTGTAAGCAACAAGATTTCAACAATATCTTATCTATATCTAAAGAATTAACATGCTGAAGAGCCTTGCTTGAAGATACAGCGGATTGATTTCGGTGAGTGTTGGTGTAACTAAGCTCAGTGATATCATCAGCATTAACCAGAGCTGCATCCAGAATACTTCACGGTATTGAAAGACTTTGCAATGGTTGAGGATCTTGCGGCCTTAGCTCGTAATTCCACCGAATAGCTGAATCGATAAAACTGTTGACGTGTGATCCGACCAAATTTAATGTTAGTTAGTGAACCGCGTACGCGTACGCGGTACGTTAAGGATGCATTGCTAAACAGTGAGCACGTTGAACATGCTCTCGCGTATGCGTACGCGGTACTTTAATTTGGTAAAACAGTTATTAAAATATATTAATAATTATGGATATATATTTCGTCTTCAAATTTTCTTATTTCGATTAAAATGATATGCAATCGATTGGGTAGAGATAATTCTGCGAACCTGCATGTGATCGCTTGTTCCATTGCAAGGGTTAAATGACAATGACAGCAGCTTATGGTTTTGAAAGCGTCAATGAAAAGTCGACCAATCAACCGCCGAGATTTTAACAAACTCTACACAAGAATGCGTCTACAGATACCGTGTCTACAAAAATTTGTGATTGGATGCCTCAGAAGTATTTGAAAAAAACTAGGGCCTGTGCTCATTTTTCTTATCCATGCTGAACCACACACACCTCGCCTTCACCCATGGAGCCAGAGCCAGACGTAACACAATCACCCAGCGGAATTCCGTCAATGGTGACCGAATCCCGGAACGTCAAGACGTTGATGGGGTGGATGGTCAAACAACCAGCGTGGAAAAACGTGAAAGTCAGCGACCTGCGCAAAAAGAAGCTGGGAGAGCTGCAGGAAATTTGCATAGTACGGAATCTACCCCTATCTTGCATTTTAATAATTTTAAATCTAATAATAAAATATGTATTTTACAGGAACACTACCACAAGCGCGCTCAAGAGGTATGTTTATCTCCACCGCGTACGCGTACGTGGTCAGTTCGGAAGACCGCGTACGCGTACGCGCTTTAGTTTTATAACCGTTATTATACCGCGTACGCGTACGCGGTCAGTATGATTTGCATATACCGATGTTTTGATAACTTTATTGAATTGTCCATATTGATGTTTATATCATTAAAATCATAAATGAGTATTTTAAAATGATTTTTGATAATTAATTTGGCCGCGTACGCGTACGTGATCCATTACTTATGATAATGTGACTCTATAACAGAAAGAAGGGACAGCCATTTTGGCGCAAAATTCTCAGCCTTACCTACCTGGTGAAAAATCTGCGACCCAGGAAGCCAAGGTATAGTATTAGTCAATTTTTTATATGAGTACCTGCTGACTTATCTACAGGACAAGTCACCTTCGCCAAGTGAGGACGAACGAGAAGAACCAGTTGAGGAGAATCCGTTGGTATGTAGTGAACAAGATATTCCAGTCCCTGCAGTTAAAACTTGTACCGCATACGCGTACGCGGTCCAGTATTCTGATCATTTGCAGTTAATCAGACGTCAGCGGAGCTGGAAGAAATCACAAAGAAGAACCGTCTTGCGCATTATGAGGAGTTGATGAGAGAGCACGTTAAAGCGAATGCTTTCGCTGTGGACATCCGCCGGTTGATGAAAGCCGGCAATCTTCGTCCTGTCACAGCTCGTGGTAAACGAACTCTTAGCGCTGCAATGAACGAATTAGGAGTCATCGTCATGGAGTGTTTGCTTGTTCAAGAGTTACCTCCTTTGGAATGCGTTCTGAACGACGGCAAGCCCGAATATGTTGTCATCGACGGAAATCACCACGTCGCCACTGCGCGCTTGCTTTTTCCGGAGAAGCATTTTCTGTGGCTATGTGATCTTTTAGACGTACAGCTCTTCAATTATTTTTATTTGCTGTTTTTTGCTGATTTTGCTCCATACTTTATGCAGGACAAGGTGACTCCCGAGGAGGTCAAGTTGATTGCTTGGGCTAGGAACTACATGCATGATGAGGGCGCTGTTCATCGTGACGAGTGGGAAGACTTCTGGAATCTCAGGGATGATCTGAAGGACCCCTCGAATTGGACGACTGTCGAAAAGGGCAAAAAGATTGACTGGCCAACCTTGCTGTCAAAAATCATACGTATTCTTACGCTTTGTCTTTATCACGGAGCGCATACGCGTACGCAATGACATTGACATACGTTTATGTCTGCATACGCGTACGCGGTATGTTATAGCCCGGCGTCAATCGCTACAACAAGGCGGAGCGTGATCGTGTGTACAACTGTTTACGTAACTACACAGGCGTTCTCAACAAGTTCGAATCAGAATGGGAAGGCACAGGCCGGTTGCTCGAAAGCAAGTATCTTGAGAGTCTCAAACCAATGCCGATCAACCCTCTTTTTCTTCGCAGAGTAAAAAGTGAAAGTAGCGAACGCAGTCTTTGTTTCCATTTTCTTAAATGCGATGTCTTTCTTGTGCAGCTTTATACACAATCTTCATTGGACGATCAGATTGCAGTTATGTTTTCAATCCAGAGTCCCGACTTACGCAAGACTCCATCAAGATTCCCAAGCTTTCTGCTCACAAAAAGATTGGAGCGATTAAAAAGTGGAATCCACGCTTCGTTTATCATCATCCGCATGTCAACCAGATCTGTACAATTCTATACCCAATCAATCATGTAATATTGTCTTATTAACTTTTTCTTTTTAAGCGTCCCTGTTCTACCAGTCACTTCTTCTCGCCTACTCGCAAGGCAAGTCTTCATGGACGGTTTTGGATTGGTCGCCTCTTCGAGCTGCACCGTTCCTGGCAGCGGAAAGAATCGGGTTCAGCTATTCAATGCTGATATCTTCGTCCAGGGCCAGTGATGCTGAGGCGAGGATCTTGTCCAGCGCGATTGACTGTCTTCTCTTCCACGCGATTCCTGATGACGTCCAGTCATGGATTCACAAGCATGAAGCCATACGTAACGATCAGCGGAAGCAATGAGCTCCGATGAGGACCTCTCTCAGGCGTCTGGAAGTCACGGAAACTCCTCCACTGGTACGCATCTTCTATTGAATTTCATTTTTTCTGATCGCGTACGCGTACGCGGTCGTTCAGAGTTACTCATGTATCGTGTACATGTACGCGGTCTCATACTTTTTCATTCATGTCATTTTTACAGCCCAGCTTCAAAAAATTGCCTCACTTGGTGCCTGGTCCTGCCTCCCGCAAGCGCGGTCGATCACCATCCCGTTCTCCTTCGCCTTCGCTTTCTCCTTCGCTCGACGAGTTTTCTGACATCTCCGACCATGAAAAAAACGTCACCGGTCCCCGTCTCCGGAAAGATCGCCTCGAGCTAAGAAGCATCATCAACGATCGAAGAGTCGCCGTTCCCGTAGTAGGAGCCCGAGCTCATCGCACCGGTCACGGTCTGCGGCGAGCACTCTGTATTCATCTTCCACGTCCAGCACGTCCAGCTCACATGTGCAGAAGCGAGGAAAAATCACTGCAGATAGTTCCTTCGAGAATTTGCTTGTTTAGCAGCATTTGTATCACCTGAACAAGTGCATAAAAAAATACAAAAAAGATTTCCTTGATTTTTCTTTTTTCATTATTCTAATTGCCCATTTTTAAACTTGCAAACAGTTTTTTGTTGTATAAAATGAAAGGTCAGAAGCATTCTTGCTGTAAATTATGTTTTTTGTAAATTTTCTTACGATTTTTGTATTTAATAAAGTCAAAAATGAGGATTGATTTTTTCAAATAAAATTGATTTTGATGTGCTAAAAACGACTTTGTTAAAATAAAATGTATTTCGCACAATGACTGGACCTCTCATTTCAAATGAGCCCATGTTATATGCTGATTGCCACCAATTGCCTTTTTGAATCTGAATGCAGAATTTTCCATAGTGCCATCAACTGCCTTCTCTACTTTGCCAACACAGAGTTCATCAACAAGTGGATCCATGGAGAACATCTATAAGCAGCAATGGAAGGTCAGGTCAACACTCCACACATTGCTGAGGTCAACTGTTGGGCAATTGACCCCATCTTTGGTATGTTTTCTGTATTTTGTAATTATTTGTGTTCAACAAGTAATTATTGGGCTTTAAATATTTCATCCATTTTTTAATTCCAGCTAATAATCTTATCTATATATTGTAGTATATCTCCATTTTATATTTTGAGTATAGACTTGGTGCAGCCCTGGTCTTGAATCCTGAAGCAGACAACCAGTGTGTTTTTGGCCAGCAAGATCAGCTGTATTGGTGCCATAAATGTGAAAGGCCCTATCACAGAAAACACTTTATCACCCAAGTTTTGTATGTATTGGTTTGGTGTATAAATTGGCAAATTTGAAACATGTTTTATGTACATCCAACGAAAAAATGACAATTTTAGATTGAAAAATGGACTATTGGCATATATAAATTTGTATATGTCAACAAATCAAGTTCCAGCTCTGTAGGACCGATGTGCATTGGAGGTGTGGAAAAATTGATGCTGGACCTAAAAACACAATTTTTTGACAAATTGTATACAGATTTCCCTCAAAAACCAGGATTGTTAAGCCAAAAACATGCAAAACCGATGCGCATCGGTTTTTGTGTCATTGTTGTTTGTTTTAAAAAAGCTTGTTTACAAGAAAAAGTGTTTTTTTTTCATGTTTTGGCAAAAGGTAATTTTCAAAATTGTCATGTACATGGGTTTTTTTGTTGGTAAAAAATGACATTGTTATTTTTTTTCTGGACACTCTGTTAATTTGCCCCCCATCTTTGAAAAAACTGGGAAATATGATTTCTTAAATAATTTCCATTGTCCTGCCAGTTTTTTACCAGGCATTCACTTTGGCACCCAGATTTTTCCCTCTTTGTTGGGGTAGGCAGATTGGGCAGGTCCTTTATGGACCCATTGGGGCATTGAAAGGTTCAGATTAGGATTTATTTAGACATGTTGACCAAAACAAACTCAAGGCAATCAAAAACTATTTCAACTATTGGGTTTGGGATCAAGAGAAGCTTGTTAGAGAAGTTTTTTTTCTGAGCGAAAAAAAGAAAAATCTTACTGAAAACAAAAAAGGAAAAGGGAAGGTGGCTGGCTAACGTTTTTGTGTCTCGGGCGGTTGCCATAAAAAGACCACAGCTTTTTTCTCTTCTGCTGGCAGGAACAACCACCCTCTTTCTTCAAACTACGGCACCATGGAGCATATGTGCCGGCTACAAGTCTTAGGGTCGGTTTTGCTATTGTTGGTCAGTTCAGTGTGGGCGGTTGTGATCATCCCATCCCCTTCCTTTTTCTCCCTTGGAGCTTTACGAACGCAAGGAGCCTACTGGGTTGAAACTGATCTTCCAAGCAGTCTCACATCTCTCTACATGATTTGGACCCAGAAAGGGGCGAACCAAAGCCTCGCCCTCGTGAGTTCCAGCTCGAGCACCATTCTCCGAACCTCCCTTATGTTCCAGGCCAACGGCCTTAACAACGCCCTCTCCTGCGTCTTCATGGGGACCCCCACTACACCCAGCTCAGGGCTCCTTGGAGATACCGGGCTCCCCTTTGTGAACCAACAAGGGTCTGAATGCCTCATAGGCGTTCCCCCAGACATGTATACGACCTCGAACTCAATGTGGAGTTCGACTGGCATTGTTGACGGCCAAGACTACTGGCTTTTCGTCAGTCGTCAGGAGGACGGTTTTGTAACCTCCGCGGCCATTGGCACAGGCAGGATCCCGTGGTTCAACATGCTCGCTTTCAACCTGAACGTGGGGCAGTACCAGCTCAACTCCATCGGTTTCACCACGGACCGCGAAACGGTTGACATAAGCAACGTACGGATCATGCGCGACGGACCGGCCCCGGCCTGGAGCGGCGATGTACCCGCCTACCGGTTCACCGACGCCTTGTGGCTCCCGGACGAGACGCTCCCGGTGGCGGTCGCGGTGGATTATCTGGCCGTCAGCTGGACCCAGCGCTCGACCAGCGCACCAGTCTACCTCGTGATGAGCGCCAGGAAAGACTTTGGTGGACCAGACGCGCTCATGTCCTACATGTTGGCCCTCAACGGTCGGTGGGACGCTGATTCCCCAACCAGGATCTGCCTTGCCCATTACGCCGGGGCACTGAAAGGCGGCGACAGATGCGACCTGGAGGACAACTACGACGTTTCCATGGGATTCGTCATACCTCCGAACACTCCGATTCCGTCCACCAACTTCTGGGCCGTCGTCCGGCGAGATCCATATGATCGCCAAATGTGCTGGCTGGTAATGGGCATGGGTGCCCCCGTGCGCCCCGACGGCACGACAGGAGGGCCGTCGTGGCCGTTCAAAGAGAGGAATACAGCCTGCCACAACATTCGTTACATCGGCTTCACAAGCAACGATGAGGCCTACTCGATGAGCAACGTGGTGGTGGACTACACGATGGCGACTTCAAACGGTGGCTTCGGTCCTGGGAGCGCGAGCAGTCCCTACACCATCGGTGAGTGTTGCTCGATGACCGGCCGAAGGAGATCGGTGTAAGCACCTGCTTTTGTGCTCTTCCCCCACCAAAAAGCAGAAGTGCTGCATCCCCCCCCCACCCTATGCTGTGGGTTACTGCCAAGTAAAATTTTTATCTTTTTTGTCCAAACAAAAACTGTCCACATGAAAGGGCGTAAGTCGCCGGTGCATGTCCTCACGGTCCTCGTCGCAGCAGCCCTGGCAGGCTTAGGTCACTTGGCCTTGTATTCCCCCCCCCCCCGAGCGCGGTTCAGCAACGGCTCCACGTAGTTTATTATCCACGTGACCACCCAAATTCCTTGACGCAGTGGGCAGCTTGACCGTGTGAAGGAAGATAGCTGTTAGCCAGGCTGTGGCTTTACAATGGCACTGCAAAAAAAAGCAAGTGAACAATGTTTATCAAGTGTATTTGAAAGGCTACATTTATCATGAACTTTTTTTTCTTATCTTTTTTGGGGTGAACCATTTCATTCACCAACGCCCCACCAATATACCTCCTCAGAGAGGGCCGCGTAGCCATAACCAGCGCCCAACCACCTGGTGCCAGAACCCGTGGCGTTGTAGAAAAATGCAATCTGTGTTGTTGGTGTTGATGGGTAGATGGGTTGGTGAGAAACCAAGAATTCTTGGCGGTAGAGCATGATGATGATGAACAAGAACAAAATGCTCTGTGTGGAAAGGAGGGAATGTCGCACCTGGTTGTTGCTGTCGAGGTTGGAGAGATCGACAAGCCACTGGGGATCCTTCCACCCATCAGGTGTCGTCGTATTCGTGTACGCTTCCGTGGTGGAGACGCCGATGGTCGACGGCGTCCAGGTAAAGGCCACCTGGAAATCCGCGGCCTGAGACCTGACCACGGCAATGCCACCGCTGACTGAGACGAGCCACTCGAGGCAGAACGGGTTTGTGCCCCTCCCATCTGTTGTCATGACGTCCTGGGAACCAGCGGCAAGGAATTCTGTCGAGTCGTTGGTGATGAGGCGCATCGTCCTCGATGGCACCGTCTCGGTGCCCTCCACTTGCGCTACGGCCACGTGACGGATGATGACGGGCTGTTGGCTGGCCAAGAACGCGATCTTCTCCACCGGGACGGAGTTGAGCGCGAGGCTATCTCTGTCACTGAAAGTTTCCGGGATGTTCCTGCCGCCGAAGATCTGCTTCTGAGGGCTGATGAAGAAGAGACGGTCGCAGGCGACGGCGTCGTAGTCGACAAAAGGTCCCATCCCTGCCATGATCTGGGCCAGAGTCGCGGTGGGTGAGGGTGGTTGAACGACCGAGCGGGCCCAGAAGTGTTGGGCCTGGGCGCTGGCCACGCGGGCCATCGGTTGGAACTCTGCACATGCCCTCTCCAGCAATTCGGGGCTGCTGCTCCGCGTCCACACGCGGTCCTTCCAGAGCTGGTCTCCAGAGACGGAGATCAAACGACCAGGTTCCGTTTCAACAAGACAACCACCTGCCGGGTTTGCAGGGTCCCAGAATGGAGCACAGTTTTCGGTTCCCAGTCGGGTGTCAACGTTATCGTAGGAGGAAGGCTGACCGAAGCCTTTAGGGCAGCTGGCGCTGCACAAACTCTGCCACCGCGCACAGCATGCTTGGCCTCCCCAAGCGCCCAAGGTGATCTGGTAGGCGTTGCCCACGAAGAAGTCAAAGTTCTTCCTCTCATCGTGCATATACAAATACACCCATTGTCCATTCTGTAGGACCATTTGATTAAAATAGTTGACTGGCAGGAAGCCTCGACGATACCGTTGGACGCTCAATTGCCCGGAGGGCGCAAGGATGAGGGAGGTCTGGACATCACCGGCCTGTGACCACTGGATCTGGTAGGTGGTGTTGAGGTTGAGCACGTCATTGGTGTAGCCCACATTGCCAGGCTGGACCAAGTAGGCCAGCGAAAACGATAGCTTGGCGTTTGTGATATAAACTGGCCCATCAAAGGAAGTGAACCCTATGTAGCGCACAGGCTGGCATGATGCCATGGTCCTCGAGGCCAGAGGGATCATGACGCCACTATCATTTATGAATCCACCTTCGATGGAGCACCCGAGCACCTGGCGGGAATAGGTCACATAATAGTTGTTGACGCCATTGAGCGTTGCGCTCGCGGAGTTGAACACGAACTGTGGCCCAAGTTGCAATTTTCAGGGCCGCCAAAGTTCGAGGCCAAGCTGATGCACGAACGGGTGTTGCCGAACCCGTTGAGGGTGATCATGTGTGCCACTGAATCCATGGGATGTCCAAACTGTGGCGCGTAGTTGAGGAGGACGGTTCCCTGCACGTTCCCGGTCTGCGACCATGTGAAGAAGAGCTTGTCGGTGACGGTCCACTCGTTGACGGGATACTCTGTGTTGGGACCCCACGGCAGCACGCCTTCGATCCATTTGGCGTTGCTAAGCTCATACCTCGGAATCGTCATGTCCGGGATGGGCAAGTTGAGAAATGGAGCTTGCGCCATCACCAGCGACGTGGAAGCGCCGCCCAGTAAAACGAGCAGGACCGCCAAAAACGAGAAAGAAGGAGCCATATGAGGCTCAGGTCGTGGTCTCTTGCGTTTGTGTGTGTGTGAGCGTGTCGGTGGGCGGTGAGGAATGGTGAAAAAAAAAAAAGGAAGTAAGAAAGGAAGGCAGCGACGTTTGAGCGGACCAATAAACAAAAAACTGTGGACAGACCACAAATGTCGGCAGGAAGGAAGGAAGGAAAGGATGCGGACAGGGAGGCGCCCATATCGCCCGCCCCACCAATAAATATATATTTTAATTGCCCGCCCAAACGTTTTCAGCTTCTGAAATCGCTGTCTGGCACGGATTTTTGCTGTTTTCAAAGGGATATTGGGACTAGGGAGATTTCCCCCTCCCTGCGCCCATGGCGGGTTGGACTAGACTGCTCAAAAAACACTTTCACAACAGCTCCATCAACCTCATTACCTACCTCAAGGAGTTTTATGCTGCCAAAAAAGGCCAAGATGAGAAGATTATTGACTACCATGCCTGGCTTTCCAGGTTATGCAACCTACTCATCTCATTGACCTACAAGATCAATGATGAGGTTTTCATCCAGATGCTTCTTTAACTTCCCCCCCCCTAACTACAACACCACTTCCTCCCTTATCCAGCTTCAGTCTCCATTGGCCCAAATTGTGTTGAAGGTTTTATTTGACCACAAATGAGTAGGGGTACATTGTTGCTGCTGCTGTGTGCAGCCATGTTGCTGCTGAAGGGCTTGCTGACTGCAACTCCTCCCATGGACGTCAAACACATGCCCACACTATCACTGCTAATCCTGCGCCCATTCTTCTGCTGTATCTACTCTTACTACTCTGATTATAACACATTGTTCTTTATGTTCTACATGAATAAAAAGGTTTACCAATATACTGCTCCCACGTCTTTACCAGCAAAGTTCAGCCACCCTCTCCCTATCTTCAACATTGGCTGTTCAAGCCACATCACCAGTATTTACAACATCCTCCACAACTTCAAGGAGACCACTACCTCAAGCACCAGCCCAAGTTCAGCCCTTAGACCATCTCTGTCCCTATCTTGGGCATACTGACTACTCAGCCTCCATGTGCCATATGCAATTGCTCAACACCAGCTGTATTACACACTCCCACAATATCAAGTTTAATGAGAGGAAAAGATCTCTTCATCAAGAAGAACTTGAAGAAACACATTGTCAATGTACATCTGGTGAATTTCAAAGCCCATGAGGATTGCAAAGTCGTTATTGGGGTTGTGGTGATGGTTGTGGTCGGTCTTGTAGTTGGTGAGGCTGGCGACTGGGCCAACAAGCCACCGAATTTGATTACGTGCCAGAAGAAGCCCATCTGCAACCACCACACAAAGACCTTACTCTACTCGGGGCCCGACTTTTATTACAAGTTTTTATTTTTTTAAAAAAATTGTATCATTAGTTAATTTGGCTAATAACCTTTTTAAAAACTTGTAATAAAAGTCGGGCGTGTTCAACGACGTCACCCGCACTTACACGCCCCAGCGAGTCGAGCTGCAGCGCAAGCAGAGGGCTTCACTATGGCCTTTTTCGTCCTAGATTTAGCTGCCAGTGATGATGGTTTTCTCCGAGGAGATGATGCCTCTTGCAGCATCTTATCAACTGTTTTGGTCGATACACATTGCCCAAGAGTCACTATAGTATTATTTTTTGTTTTATTTAAACACAACAAACAACGGTGCCTCAAATTTAAATTGGAGGCTTCATCCAGCTGCCGTGGTTCATGACATCTGGGTAGTACTTTGCCATCATATCGTCCTTGTTCCCCATGCCCGCGAAGTGAACCGCGAAGAAGTCATATTCGCCCCCTGCACCCTCGGGGAAATACTTTGCTGGTGCATTCTTTAGGTATTGCATTTGTTCCAGCGCCTCGGCCACACGAGACTTGACCTTAGGGGTGACAAACACACAAGACACGAGCTCAACTTCTACCACTAAAGGGCAAAGACAGAGTCGGCTACATACGTCGGGGTCTGATTGATAGAAGTCGATCAGGCCAAGCTGTTCGGCCCATGCTTCATTGATATACTTGGGGGTGGCCCAGATGCGGTTGAACAGGGCAAGATTCCAAGCGGAACATCGCAATGCCATGACGCCCGAATTGAATCCGTGTGCATCTGACACAGACCTTAACGTTTGATGTGTTGCCACTTGCAAGTTTGTCATTTATCTGTCATACCCTTGGAGAGCACGATTTGCGTGTGCGGGTCATCAAAGTACTGCCCGGTCAGGTGCTTAATGGTCACCGCAAAATTCGCCACGAGCGAGTCACAATCAAGCCACAGGAGCCAATCGTAATCACACGAACTGTTCTGTCGTAATGAAACTCCAAAAAGGTTTTGTAAGAGGTGCAGTTGGGTTGGGCGACCTTGCTTGCTCAAGAGGCAGTGTACTCCTTCTGTGGCGGCCAGAGCATCCAGGAGGAGGGCGGTTTTAGTCCAGATGGGTGGGCGCGATCTTTCTCCCTCCTTTGCCTGGAAGGTGGTGACCAAGCACTTGAAGTCGTAGGAGTGAAGCTTGGAGTAGAGCATCTTATTCTTAATGCTCACGTCCTTGTGGGCTGAGCTACAGGACGTGAGCGTCTGGGTGGTGGTTGTGAACGGAGTGAGTACTACTAGGCGACTTAGTCTTGTGTGCTTGAGTGCAGGCACCAGGACGCGGGAGCGATGGCAGGGGCCATGGATCAGAGTGCCATTCTTGTCCACCGAGGAGTCGTGTTGCAAGTATGGGGAGGCGTCATTGCACTCGACATTCTTCTCGACAAAAACTACTTCATAATCGACAAGTTTGTCCTCCGTTGACTAACCCACTTGCGCTGTGCCTGTATCGTAAAATTGTTTTGAGTTGGCCTGGGCCAGATGAGGGGTGAGTACCTAGTAATAGGCAGAGACAACAGACCGAGATAAAGGCTATGAGCAGAAAGAAAGATCTTGCTCCCCAGTTGTTGCTGTCCATAACGAAGTTGGTCCAAATACTTCGTGTAAATAAAGGAAAGAAGGCTTGAAATAAGAAAGTGATTTTCAGAATCGTAAGTTTTTGTTTTTGAGAAGATTATGATGGTACAAGCATGTGATCTTTATTCTTTTCTTGTCTCCCAGGAATACAACACACGCACGTCACACTCCCGCTTCTTTTCTCTCTTTTTCTTGCTTCTGGCCTGGCTTTCTCGTGCTACCTTTCTCTCGTCTCAGCAATGGAACAAACTTGCATGGAGGAGGTCAGTAGTAGGGCCAGATGAGCTGCTTGAAGCAGCCGGTAGGCTACTGGATATGGGTGAATAAACTACTGTTGGTTTTGTTCCTTCGTTTGAGCTACACAAACCAAAAAGTTTTCGTCCTGCGTAACGCCGTTGACCTTGTGCCTTTAACGGACAGGACAATGTCAATTTTTAAGTGCCTGTTTTTGGTACTGCGTTCCTTTTTTCAAAAAAGAGCGCCACCATGAAGAAGCGCACTTGGGTCGGATGGCTCGCGCTAGCACTGTATATTAGTGTTATGCTGTACTGGCTTCGATCTGTAACGGAAACGCTCAATCCCGGCGCGGTCGAGGTTGTTGTTTGCACACAACCAGCGCTGTCGCTCAAGGTGGCTCTTGTCGGCAACGAATTTAAGCAGCAGCTTCCCCTCACGGGCTATGGCGGTATCGAATCTACAGGTACGCCCGGAGAACTCCATTACAACAGGGCACCACCACGAGCTCGCAAGCATAATAAGAGGTGTTTTCACCAACACGAGAACTGTGGTGGAGTGTCGTGACGGAGTGCAGTGGAGAACCTCGCCTTTGGCCTGCACCAATACCAGCAACAGATAAAGAAGGATTGCGTTTCCTTCGATATCAGGGAGTTCCTTGTTGTGGTTCCTCGCCGCAGCCAAACGGTGGACCTCTTCGGTCAGCCCTACCCTTTCCGGGTACTGTGGGGGCCACCTTTCGCGTTCATTTTCAAGCTTTCTTGAACTCACAACGACAACGGTGATGAGGAGGAAAGGTCGTCGACACACCTTCACCACCTGGGAGACCGCCCGTGAGCTGGGCCGGAGAGGTGCACAGAATCTTGGAGGAGGAGAAGCCCGATGTGATCTGGTCCCAGAGCGATTGGAGTGCCCAAGTCCTGGTTCCCCTGGGCATCCCTGTCATCTGCACCATACACGACAGGTATCTCATGCCAAAAACAACACCGTAACTGATGCAGCGTTGAACGGAATGTCCTCTCTCTGGGCAGTGGTCGTGAGCGAGCGTTGAGCACGCTTGACGTGGGTCCAGATCGCCTGATGTATCGATTTATCTCCAAGGATCAATATGACCGCTGGTTGAGTGTTGGCCTGAACGCCACCATGGCCACTTATCTCTGGTACAAGCTCTTCCCCAACATTTTCGTCAACGAAAGTGGCTAAATCATGTGTTTGTGTTGTGCAGGACTGGGGTCATGGAGAGTGAGTACGAGTTGGGGGCTGAGTCTGAACGGTCCTACTATCTCTTTGTCTCGGGCATCTGGGGCAGGTACAAGGGCATTGATGCTGTCAAGCAGTTGGCGGCCAAGAACCCGGACAAGCAGTTCCGGGTGTACGGCAACAATGATGTACATATATCTATCTTTCTCTCAAGATGGATTTCTGTGTACGAACCTTCCGCGACTCTCTTGGCTGTTGTGTGCAGCTGGCAGGTGAGCTGCGCGTATTTGCACAGGAACACCTCAACTTCCACTACGAGGAGAACCTCGATCGAGGTTGAAACCTCCCCGCGCATGCGAATTCTCTCTTTCTGGCCATGGGAGTGCCTGACTACATCCCATACTTTGCCAGGGCGCGCCCACAAGGAAGCCTTCCAAAAGGCCAAAGCCTTCTTCACACTCTCCTCGGAAGACTTACATGAGGTGTGACCTCGTGTGACCTCCCCACCGGGGCACAGAGGTGGATCTCATACAGGGCCTTAGGTGACGGTCGAGGCGTTGTCAAAGGGCACGCCGATCATCGGGACTCCATGGGGCGCCACGAACGAACTGGTTGGCCCCGGGATGGGCTTCCTTTCGTCCGACGTGGAGGTACTTTGCCCTCTGTGTCTCCCGAAACCGCCGTACATTTCACTCATGCACACTCGCTGGGATCGCACCAACAGGAGTTGCACCGACACTTGTCCGATAAGTTCAATTACACGGAGATCTACGAGCTGGCCCGCGCCAAGTTTCATGTTTTGAAGGAGGTCGAGGGTCTGCTTGAAGTCTCACGAAGGATGCTACAACATAAAAATGGGGTGTTGTGATAGTGCTCTTATCACAGGTCCTGCGAGGACATTTCTTGCATATTTTGCAATTTTCTCTTTTTTTCCCCATTCTTCTTGGGGTTGCCGTTGTTGGATAACGACAAGGCAGAGGAGGAGGAGCTGGGGACTGGCTCGACACGCTCAACATGTCAGAAAATAGCACAAGTGATAAAGAGGAAGAGGAGAACGCGTGGTCTTCTTCTACTACTACAACAACAACAAAAGCAGTTTTGACGGGAGTCAAAGCTCGGGCGGGAGAAGGGGCCGGAGGCGGGGGGAGCTCGGTTGTTGGAAAGAAAACCAGAGATGAGGAAGAGGAAGACGAGCGAAGGGCACGCGAGGAGGAACGGCGCAAGCGGCGCGAGGAGCGAATGCGACAATTCGAGTTGGAACAGAAGAAGGCCGAAGAAGAGCGCCAGCGCCGCATGGAAGAGCGGCGCAAGCGGCGGGAGGAGAGGCGCCAACGGGAAGAGCGTGAAGAGCTCGAGCGGCGCGAGCGCGATCACCGCATGCGACGGGAGTTGCAGGAGAAGGAACGCCTCCTCGCGCCCGCGCATGTGAAGAGTAGTGCGGATGAAGATCGCATCTCAAACGCTTTAAGCGCTACCGCGACGACGAGCCTCATGATCTCGGAGAAGCGCCGCCTGCGCGAGGGCCTCCTCCTCCAACGGCGCGCCGGGGGTTCAACCCCAGGCGGTAACGGCGGGGACGAGCTCAGTCGGCTGGACCGCGAGATTGAGCAGCTCGAACGTGAGATGGAGCTCGAGCTACAGCGCGAGCGCGACAAAGAGCGCGAAATCCGCCGCCTCAACGACGAGATTCGTCAAATGGAGGAGGAAATGCTGCACCAGCGTCCGGCTACTCGTCCATCTGCGGCTGCTCCCGCCCCATCTTCCTCGGCAACAGGAGGAGGAGGAGGAGGGGAAGGAAGAAGAGGAGGCTCCCAAGTGCGGGCCAAGGAGAGACCGGCCTCTGTTCCACTTCTTACTTCGAAGGAGGACGCTTTGCCGCAACTACAACAACAACTACAAAAACAGAGTCGGCAGCTTCACACATCGACGCCGTCATCGTCCCCATCGCCGTTGTCGCTGTCGCTAGAACAACGCAGCAGCTCAACCTCCGCCGTCAACGACTCGCTCGCCTCCTCTTCCAACGACGCGTCCCTCCTCGACTTTATGAATCAAGGCACAGAAAGTCCTTTGTCCTCTTTTTTTTCCCATTTGTTTTTTTTTGTTTCTTTTTTTTCCATTTGTTTTTGTTTTTGTTTTGTTTTTGTTTTGTTTTATTTTTGTTTTTCTCTCTTTTTGGCCTCGCCCTTGTGCTGCTGCTCATGGACGGAATCCCTTGGGGGGCGCAGACGAATCGGGGCAGATCACGCCGCGCTCCTTGCAGCGCATCCACGGTTGGCTCTTTCCCAAAGTCCAGGTGGGCCTCTCAAAACACACATCGGGGGGGGGGCTTCTCCTCCTTTTCTTCCATGTCGTGCGTGTGCGTGTGCGTGTGCGTGTGTACGGCGTGTGCGTGTGCGTGTGTACGGCGTGCGTGCGTGTGCGTGACTCCTCTGAATGGGTCCTTCTATCATTTTAACCGCCACGGCAGGCGCTGGCCGACTTCAGCGCATTTGACGAGGAGCTGGAGCTGTCCTTCAAGAAAGGCGACATCATTACCTTTCGCGGCGGTGACGAAAGCGGCTGGGCGCAGGGTGCGTTCCTCTTCTTCTTCTTCTTTCTCTCTGAATCGATCGTTGCCACCGTCCATTTTTATTTATTTATTTATTTATTTTAATTAATAATGAAGATAATTAATTTAATAATGAAGATTGTTTTGAGAATTTCAAAAATGTTACGACTGAAAACTGCTCTCGGCGGGGGGGGGCACAAAAGGTGAGCTGCGGGAGAAGATCGGCTGGTTCCCCATCTCTTTCGTCGAGTTCATCGCCGAGGACGACGCCGGTGATGACGATGACGATGACGTCCCCACCAGCGGCGATCAGGACGATGCTCGCGTGGTGGTGCGCCTTCTTCTTCCCCTCCCCCCCCTCTCTGGCGTGGTGCCCGACGTAATTTACATTTTATATGTGCAATTTTATTTGACGTCGAATATTTCATTTTGTGTTGAATATTTCATTTGCTGTTGATCATTTTGTTTTTTTATAAAAAATATTTCAAGAATAATCTGGACACGTGCTGATATCTAAATGGATTCTCTCCTGTTGTGGCCGTTGGCGTGTCGTCCCGACCACGGGAGAAGGATCGGACGTGGTCGTGCGCGCGATGCGAGATCGAGCCCGCCATCAAGGAGTGCGTCGAGTGCAGAGACGCCCTCTGCCTCGAGTGCGTCGAGATCATCCACCAGGGCCGCCTCCGCAAGTCCCACCGCGTGTCCCTCATCGGCACATCACCCTTCCTGCCCGCCCTTGATTTATTTATTTATTTGTTTATTTATTTGTTCTATTCGT
>NAVB01003637.1:0-12208 GCA_002179805.1 Acanthamoeba lenticulata | reverse complement strand
GCCATGTTTGCTGGCTTCGACATCTCGATTTACGGGCTAGACCCACAAAAACGCTCTCATCTAACTCAAGCCGTCAAGGCCGAGGGCGGGCTCGTCCACTACGTGCCCACAGGCAAGGTGCCATTTTTAATTTATTTTATTATTATTATTCAATTATTGAAACCGCGTGCGCACACAGACCACGCACCTGGTTGTGACGGAGGAGTTCGCCAAGGCCAACCCAACTCGGATCAAGGAGGCCAGGAAGAAGGGATACACCCTCCTCACGCCCCAGTTCTTCTTTGACTCCCTCGAGCAGGGCCAGCTGCTCGACCCCGCACTCTTCCTCGTGGCCGAGAACGGCGCTTCTGCCCAGGCTTTGGCAACAGCCGAGGCCGACACGGCCACAAATGGGGCTCAGGCGCACACCACCGCAGAGCCCTCCTCCCCTGATGGCGTCGCCACACCCACTCCGGCGGCCAAACCCAAGCCCAAGCCCGCCGCCAAGGCCGCGGGCACGGCCAAGGAGGCCAAGTGGCGCAACGCGCGTGTGTTCATCTCGTCGACGTTCCGCGACATGCACGGCGAGCGAGACTACCTCACCCGCTACGTGTTTCCCGAGCTGCAGGAGAGGAGCAACAAGTTACGCGTGCACATCACGCCCGTCGATCTACGTTGGGGCGTGACGGAGGAGGAGACCCAGCAGGCGCTCGAGATCTGTCTCACGGAGATCGACAACTGCCGACCCTTCTTCCTCGGTCTTCTCGGTCGCCGGTTCGTTTATTATTAATAGTTTTTATGTTTCATAATTTTTTTAGAGCTGGTGACTGACAACGTGGAACAGATACGGCTGGTGCCCCAACGAGTACGTTGCGCCTGACGAGCCCCGCTACGATTGGCTGCGCCACTTCCCCTCGGGCTACTCGATCACGCACCTCGAGATGTGCGTCATCTCTTTCTCTCTTTCTCTTCCTCATCTTGCCGGCCTGCTGTAGCAGCTGCTGACGACAGTACTTTGCCAGGCACTACGCCGTGTTGCGTGATCCGAGCAAGGCGCGCGGCTTCTTCTACATGCGCGACCCGTCGTTTGAGCGAAGCGTGCCGGCGACGCACCTGAAGGACTTTGAGGCCGAGTCCTTTGACGCCGCCCAGCGCGTAGAGCGACTCAAGGAGTCCATCAAAGAGCTCCTGCCGGCCACTTGTGTCTTTGACTCGTATCCCTGCGCCTGGAAGGGCGTCGTCGACGGCAAGGTAATGGCTCCTCTTCTCCCTTTTTCCACCTTCTGCTCTGCCATCTCTAGCTCGTCGCTCATCCGTACTTCCTCGCGTGGCCGCAGCCCATGGTGGGTGAGCTCGAGCAGTTTGGCGAGCGTGTGCTAGAGGACCTCTGGCAAGCCGTCCGGGAAGAGGTACAGCAAACACGGCCCAGCCACGCCGCACGCTGCTGCTCACGATGTGCGCGTGGAAACGAGTGCAGTTCCCGGAGGAAGAGGTCGAGCTGGACCCGCTGGCCCAGGCGCGGGCCTACCACGAGTCCTTCATCGAGTCGCACGCGCGCAGCTTCGTCGGGCGCAGCAAGATCCTGCAGGCGCTGCACGACTACGCCGCGTCGGACGTGCCATCCCTGTTCGCCGTGCTGGGCGAGCCTGGCGGCGGCAAGAGCTCCCTCGTGGCCGCGTTCGCGCGCGAGTACATGCAGCGACAACGCAGCGGGCCTGGAGGCAACGTCGTGATCCCACATTTTGTGGGCGCCGCGCCGGGCTCGACCAACTGCCGCCACACGCTCGAGCGCCTGAGCCGCGAGCTCAAGCTCGTCCTGGCCAGCCACGCCGACACCGTCGCAGCAGCCGCCTTGCCGAACGACGCCGAGGACAAGGAGGATGACGAGGTCGTGGAGAAAGAAGAGGGCGTGGCCGAGGATTATACGGCCCTCAAGCAGGGCTTCCTGCGGCTGCTGGAGCAGACATCGGCCGCCGTAACCGCGTCCGGCAAGGGGCGCCAGCTCGTGCTCATCATCGACGCGCTCAATCAGCTGGACGAGAGCTACAACGCGCATTCGCTTGACTGGCTGCCACGCGAGCTGCCCAAGGGCCTGCGCGTGATCGTCAGCACGCTGCGAGGCAGCTGCCTCGACTCAATCAATCGCCGACCAAACGTCGTACGTCTCCTCAGGAATTCTTACTATGACCCAAAACGTTCATTGCGCATACTTGAGATTCTAAGCCTTGGATCCGCTCGGCGTGCAGCAAATCACGGTGGGCGAGCTAGACATGGACGAGCGGAAGGAGATCGTGCGTAAGACGTTGTGGGAGTACCGCAAGAAGCTCGACGACCGCCAGATGAAGCGCCTCCTGGCCAAGAAGGACGCCTACAAGCCCCTCTACCTCATCGTTGCCTGCGAGGAGCTGCGCGTGTTCGGCGTGTACGAGATGGTCAGCGAGCGCATCGATTCCATGGCCGAGACCGTCCCGGCCCTGTTCGAAGAGGTCCTCCAGCGACTAGAGAAGGACCACGGGCGCGACCTCGTCCGCAACGCGCTGGCCCTGCTGCAGTGCTCTCGCGGCGGCCTCCTGGAATCTGAGGTATGCGCAGCCAACAACCCGCATGGCGATCCTGGGACACGAAGCCTCAACTTTTGTGTGAATGTCTTGTGTGGGGCAGATGGTGACGCTGCTAGCAAGCCCGATCCAGCCGGATAACATCACGCGAGCTGAGGCGGCCTTCCTCGACAGCCTGCGCAACGGAACGAGCGCCGTCCCGGCCTCCGTGTGGTCCCGCCTGTACCGCTCGCTTGCGCCCTACCTTCGCCCGCCCGGTATGAGACCCGCCTGCTCGCCCATGTCCTCTCCTGGCTGGCCTTGAGCCTGCTGACGTGCGCGCCTCCAAACAATGCGATGAATGTAGGCGAGTCCGGGGAGGAGGGCGTGTTGGACTTTTTCCATCAGCAGCTGTCGTTTGCCGTCGAGCGCCGCTACCTCCAGAACAGCGCCGAGCCGCACATGAGTCGCGCCACACACGCCAGGGTTCCCCTCACTCTCTCCCTCGCCCGCTCACAAAGGAATGCGTGGAATGACCGGCATGTGGGCACAACAGCTGGCGTCGTTCTTCCAGCACCTTGCAGACCCCGACGGGGACCAGTCGTGGAGCAGCTACCACCACCGAGGCATGTCCGAGGTGGCCCACCACCAGACCCAGGCCCGCCTGTGGAAGGAGCTCGACTCCACCCTGTGCGACCTGGCCTTTATCGAGACCAAGTGTACGCAGCTGCGCTCTGGCTCTCTTGTCCTTGTCGTTGTGCTTGAGCCTCACCGGTGTCCGCTGCGCGCAGGCTCGATGGGGATGACCTACGACTTGGTGGCCGACTACCTGAGCGTGGCCGTCGTGTTGGACGACCCGGCGACGGAGATCAGCAAGGCCGACCGCCAAAAGCTGATCGAGTTCCAGCGCTTCGTGCAAGCGCGCGCCTACATCCTGGCCTCGCGGCCAGAGCAGACCTTTGCCCAGGCGGCCAACCTGCCGGATTCGACCGCGCCGGCCAGCAAGGCCATGGCGCGCTGGTACGCCGGCAAGGAGTCCCGCCCGTGGCTCAAGTGGGCCAACAAGGCCCAGACGCCCAACCCCTGCATTATGACCCTCGCCGGTACATTCTCCACATTCTTTCCGTCCCATGCGCGTTCCTGACATTCTGGGATGACGTGGCGTGCGCCCAGGTCACTCCATGGTGGTGCGCAAGTGCCAGTACTCGCCGGTGGCCGGGTCCAATCGGATCCTGTCCTGCTCGGACGACCATAGCCTCAAGATCTGGGACTCGCGAACCGGTGCCGAGCTGTCGACACTAAGTGGCCACACGGCGTCGGTCCAGAGCGCGACCTTCTCGCCCGATGGTCGCCGGATCGTGTCGTCGGCGTGGAACAAGCAGATCAAGCTGTGGAACGCCGAGACCGGCGTCGAGCTGGCCACCATCACCGGTCACAAGGGCGTCGTCTCGCAGGTGCGCTTCACGCACGACGGCGCCCACGTCGTGTCGGGCTCGCTGGACAAGACCGTCCGCGTCTTTGACGCCAACGCCGCGCCCTACGCCGAGCTCGCCGCGCTGAAGGGCCACACGGACGGCGTCACCTGCGTGGCCTGCTCGCCCGACGGCAAGTATATCCTGTCGGGCTCGGCCGACAAGACCATCCGCAGGTGGACCTGGGGCGCCTGGACCGAGGGCGAGTGCATCATGCAGGGACACACCAACACCGTCAACCGCGTCGTCTACTCGCCCAATGGCAGCTGCATCGCCTCGGCCAGCGACGACCGCACCGTGCGCCTGTGGTACGCACACACGCACACGACACGCACGACACACGCGCTCGCACGACACACGCATGCTGACGTGGCGCGGGCGGTGCAGGAATGCCGATGGCACGCCACGGGCGACACTGACGGGCCACAAGGACTGCGTGGCGGCCGTCGCCTTCTCGCACGATGGCGAGCGCGTGGTGTCGTCCTCGCACGACAACATGATAATCGTGTGGTCCACCACCGGCTCCTGCCAGCAGCTCGCCGTCCTCATCGGCCACACGTACCGTCCTGCGGAATTCTGTTAATCAAGAAATCATTATATTTTTGTTAATATTTTTATTATTCTTTTTTTCTTAATTTAATTATATTGACGCAAATTATGGGCTGAACAGGGGCACCGTGTTCGACTGCTCGTTCTCGGCCAACGGCGACAAGATCGTGTCGTGCTCGTTCGACCGGACGATCAAGGTGTGGGAGTGCAACCCGGACTGGATGGCGACCAAGGGCAAGTCCAAACGGAAGGAGGGTGGCCGGGATTCGAAGCCGTTCACCAACATCACGGGCCACACGGCGCGCATCCTCAACACGGCCTGGGCGCCCAACGGGCAGTTCATCGCGACGGCCTCGCGCGACAAGACGCTCAAGGTGTGGAACGCGCACTCGGGCGCCGAGATGGCCGGACTCCAAGGCCACAAGAGCAACGTCTTTGCCTGCGACTGGTCGCCGGACTCGCAAAAGGTCGTGTCGGCGTCGCGCGACAACACGGTGGGCGTGTGGACCGCCGGCACGGGTGAGCTGGTCGGCTCGCTGACCGGCCACACGGGCGTCGTGCTCGACTGCAGCTGGGCGCCGGACAACTCGGCCATCGTCTCAGCCTCGGCCGACAAGACCGTGCGTCTGTGGGAGTCCAGCGCCGGGCACGAGCCCAAGGGCATCATGTACGGCCACCGCGCGGCGGTCAACTGCTGCGCGATCTCGCCCGACAGCCGCCGCGTGGCCACCGGCAGCGACGACTGCACGCTCAAGCTGTGGGACCTCAAGCGCCGGTCCAAGGTGGCCACCCTGTGCGGCCACCAGAAGGGCGTCCTGGCCGTGGCCTTCTCGCCCGACAGCCGCCGGCTGGTCTCGGGCGGCAACGACCGCGTCCTCATCGAGTGGTCGGCCGTCAACGCCAAGAAGCTCGCCGTGTGGACCAAGCACAAGGCCCAGATCACCGACGTCGTCTACACGCCCGACGGGCGCTACATCGTGAGCGGCTCCACGGACAACATGATCATCATCTGGGACGCCCACTCCAAGCAGGAGGTCTGCGCCTTCACCTGCTTGAGCCGCATCACCTCGGTCACTGCCTCGCCCGAGGGCCTCGGCCTCGCCGTCGGCGACGGCTCCGGCACCTTTTACGTACGTTTGCCCTCTTTCTCTCGTTCCGCGTTTCAGTTCTTTCACAGCTCTTGTTCTGTTTGCCTGACGCTCTCTCTTCTTGCAGATCTTCACGCCTGTTGGCCTCACGGCCTAAGCCCAGCCTAACTCCGTTATTGTATTCTTGTATTTCGAAAAGAAACTTATTTAATTGTAACCAGTCCAATCAAAGAAAATTCAGGCCGATGGATTAGCCAGACTGTTTGCACGGAAGAGGCATTTATTTGAACCTTTACAGTTCATGGTGGACAATCTCGGCCGATAGGAGGCCATAACGCCTCTTAAGGGCCCTGTTCAACAACCAGAAAACCAGCCGGATGATGCACGCCAGCACGGCAAGCCCGACAACGAGGGCGCAGAAACGAATCACTGGGTTGTCAAAACTGCTGTAGCCGCCCTCAGTGGGACCAGGACTCGGGAAGGGCGATTTCCCAAACAGAACGCCCAAATCTGATGGTTTGGGCGCATAAACGAACAGTCAGACACAAGCACCATCAAGATCTGGAGGGATAACCCAACAAGCGCCGCACCAGGGTCGTAGAGCAGGGATGAGTTGAAGAAGCCGAACCGAAGCACGAGCTCCGACGTGGCCAAGTCCATGTCAAACGCCACGCCCGCGGAGCCCTCAACCATTTGGCCATCGAGCTCGATGTTCTCCACCAGCCGCACGTAGGTCATCGCCCTGCCGTAGCCTGCGGGCAGGCCCACAGAATAGGGATCAGGCAAATTGGATAGCGCCAGGGTTGTAACGCCTGACTGCGGCGTGTCGGCCTGCCGTGTGGCCGAGATGACTTTCGGCCCGATCTTGAACCGCATCGCGAGCATGTCGCCGGTACCGCGCCAGGGCCAGTTGGAGAGCTGAACAGAGAACTTGACCAAGGAAGGAAGGGCTTTGAAGATGTACTTCGTGCCCAGAGTGATGCTGGTTTCCTGCGCAAACAGGAAATACTGCAGCTTGAGCTGTGCTTGTCCTTGTTCGTCGTCGCCACCATCACCATCGGGGAAGCCAAGCGCCGAGGTGAAGAGGTAGGAGCTTGTTGCTCCCATCTTGGTGTCGCTCACTCTGGCCCACGATCCTGTGCTCTCGCCACCAGCCATGCAATTGGTCAACATGCTTCAGCTTTTGGCCAAACAAAAACAAGAGCACCATTCACGATTTGAGCCGTGCGGGCAGTTGAGTTGTCAGGCCGGATCTGCTTCAGAGAGGTCACGCCCATCGTTATGCTCAGTTTATCAAGTGTCGAGTGCCAATCTGGAACTATTTCAAAAGTTAAAAGGCTTGCCAGTAAGGGGTCAGGGAGTGGAGGTCTGACGTTTGGGTACAAGGCGGACTTCGGGAGCCAAACGGTTGAACGCGAGCACAGGCACCTTGGCCAGCTGACTTGTGTTGGACACTAGCCAGGGTGGCGGAGATGGCGCCGGCGTCGGCAAACTGTTGTTGGCCCAGCACCACTCTGGTTTGAGCCAATCAACGCACGTGAGTACGATGTGTGTTCTCCCTGAGGACAAGACAAGCGTACCAGCAGTAGCAACGCTGTCAACGGTGATGTAGAGCGGCGCTTCCCTGTGCCAGCCAGTCATCCGCTGTCCTCCACAGTCAATTCCTGAGCATGACCACATACCACCAGATGAGCAGATGAAGCACAACACACTCTTGGCAATTAAAATAGCAGTTGTACCAATGGTGGGGAAGTAGGCAGTGTGATTGAATACTCCTTCCACCCGGATGATGACCGCGCCCTGTTGTCTCCATGTCCCACTATTGACGTTCATTTGAAACATGATGCCTGCGCCAGCTTACTGTCAGCAGCACGGCCATGGGGTGGGTGATGATGGGTGGTGAAACCAGAGCCAGCACGTGCAGAGATGGAGATTGGCGCTCTCTGGTGCCACAAAGTCTTGTTGTTGTCAGGAATCAACACACCAGCCGTTTTGCCTGACCATGCGCACACAATGACCAGAAATTCAATCTTAAAAATATATAAAATAATATATATAAAATATAAAATATAAAATATAAAATAAGTGGGAACAGTGTACTGCCAACAACTTGTAGTGAGACCTCTCTACGTTGGTGCCAGGAACAGTCGGCTGATATTCTGATAGCTGCGTTGCCCACCCAACATGATTCCAAAGCCCAGATAGACAAAGGGAAAAGAGCATACCAGGACTGCTTGCCTGAGCATGAGGCGCGTTGATTGTGATGTTCACTGGCGCATAAGAAAGCCACTCGGAGCCTGGCGTAAGACCATAGGCTGGGGCGGCAGAGATGATGTCCACGCCCGTAATTGCCTGGTTCACGTTGTTCAAGACCATCTCCACGCGACCACGCTGGTCCCACACACAATTTGAAAGTGACACACCTGACCATCACCAAATCACCAATGAGACTTCAAACAACAGAGGATGGTTGACAGAAGGAAGGAACCAGCATTAGAATTGGTGTTGCTTTCTGAGCGCACGATGAGGCTGCCATTGGAGAAGAAGTGGCTCCCAGAACAAGTGATGGTAGAAGAAGAGATGATCTCCAGTTCAAGTTGACCAAGTTGCATGAAAGTGGCCATTTCGGCAAGGTGGAACACAGAGCAATCTGTGTTGCACCAAAATCAGTTTGGTCATGATCAAAGGCCATTGGTAATGTTGTAACAATAAACAGGAGTACCAGGCAGTTGGGTGGTTCCCTTGATGATGCTGCCCGGAGCCAATGTAAGGTTGCCGCCATGAACAGAGACACCTGGTGGGTCAACAAGGGGATAAGTGTTTGTTTTGTTTTCAACTTTCTTGTAAGGGAGACACATGCCCACATTGAGTGTCACCTTCCCCATAAATGTTGTGCTTGAATTGAGACCAAGGACCAGCCACACAGACGCCCCTGTCACTGTGACGTTGTCTTCAAACCTGAATCAAGCATCAAGAAGGAGGTAAGATGCTGTTCAACAACATAACATAATAAAGAAATAAATAAGTACATGATAGTTAGTGCTTTGTTTGATGCAACAGAGGGCTCGTTGTAGACTCCTGGCTTCACTTCAATGATGCTTGAATCAGACGCCATGGTTATGGCGGTGGAGATGCTTTTAACGGCGCACTCCTCAAGGCACACTGCATGTTCCTCTCCATGCTAAGAGGGAAGAAACTTCAACCAGCAAGTCAACCAGAGCAGGCGGGAAGTGCACCTGAGATTGTGTTGGCATCAACACATTTCATAATGCACATACACAGGAGTAGGAGGCAACCAGCGACTTGAACGCAGGTCGGTGGTGGCTTCATCCTCTTTACTTTACTCCTTCTTGCGACTTTGGCGGCTCCGCGAGGACTTAAAGCCTCATTTCAGCATGCGTTTGTTGATTGGTCCCGACCTGCAGAAACGTCGACACCAGCTTACCATTCAAGGAATGGAACTGTCATCGTTTTCCGCAAGCTATTGTTGTTCAGTGATCGCAAGGCCTCTGCGGCGCAACGGCATGGGCGTGCGCCCTCTGGAGCAAGTCTTCTTCCTCGGCTGGGAGAGGTGGGGCGAGCTGGCTTGCAATTTTTGTGAACAGGCATTCCTTTTTCTGTTGCCAATGGAAAGAGGATAACCACGATGGCCCATAACGGTATGGACGTCACAATTCGCCCTGCAGGCGGTTGATGCTGTGGCGCAGCTGCTTATTGCGCCGTTGGCGCTGAAGGCTGAGCACGACCGTGCCCATGAGGATGGCGCCCAGCACAACCACCACAGCCACAGGCACCACGACCGAGACCGCCACGATCATGGCCACGTTGTCGTCACTTCCCCCGCCACCGCCCTTGCTCGACGAGCCCAACAGGACGCCCAAATCTGGGTGTTGGCGCCCATCCACCAGAGTCACCCCAGCTTCAGTGGCAATCGCAGTCCCAGCAGGCAGCAAGCAACGCACCGGGGTCGTAAAAGAGCGTCGAGTTGAAGAACGGGAACCGAAGCACGAGCTCCGACGTCTCCAAGTCAATGTCAAACACCACGCCCGCCGAGCCCGTCACGGTCTGGCCGTCGAGCTCGATGCTCTCCACCAGCCGCACTGAGGTGGTCGCCCCGTTGGAGCCGCTGGAGGAGTTATAGGAGGAGAGCGTGAAGGTGGTGATGCCCGGCTGCGGCGTGTCGGCCTTTCGCGTGGCCGTGGTGAACGCCGGCGTGACCGCAATCCGCATCTCGACCACGTCGTTGTCGGCCGAGGCCGCGTCTGACAGGTTCCATCGCCAGTTGGAGAGGGAAACGGAGAACTTGGCATAGGTAGGCAGGGCTTCAAAGGTGAAGTTGGAGCCCAGCGTGATGCTGGTCGCCTGCGCAAACAGGAAATACTGCAGCTTCAGCTCTGGCGTCGGGTTGTCGCTGCCATCTCCGCCTTGGTCCTCATCATCCGAGAATACGAGGGCCGAGGTGAAGAGATAAGAGCTCGACGCTTCAAACGGGGTTTCACTCACTTCGGTCCACGTCCCTGTTCTCACTCGGCCCAGCGTCAACATTCTCCTTTTCACGACCAAAGGTGGGGGGAGCACCGTTGACGACCGAGGCCGTGCGGACGACGGACGAGTCGTTCTTGACCTGCTTCAGGCTGGCCACCTGAACACTCACGCCCTGCTCCTCCACCACCTCGCCCTCTTCGTCTGATCATATCCCATCGCCATCCGTCAGCTTCGTCGGGAACGAACGAGAAGGGAGCGAGACTGACCTTTGGGGAGGAAGCGGATCTCAGGCTCAGATGGGTTGAACTCGAGCACGGGCACCTCGGCCAGCCGGCTTGTGTTTGACACCAGCCAGGGCGACGGCGACGGCGACGGCGAAGGCGAGCTGTTGGCGGCCCAGCAGTTCTCTGTTTACACCTTCCCGTCAGCGCGACGATGAAGCCGCAAAACGCACGCTTGGGGCATGACGGAGATGGCGCACCGGCCGTGGCGTATTGATCAGCGGTGACGTTGAGCTGGCCGTTGCTGTGCCATCCGGCCATCCGCTGTCCTCCGCACTCGATCCCTGCAGCAACATCATTGTCATTCAACTGCTCCGACCTCCATAAGGAGCGAGACAGCCGGCACCTGTGGTGGCGGGATAAGCTGCGTCGTTGAACAAGCCTTCGGCGCGGATGGTAACAGAGTCGTTCTGGTTCCACGTCCCTTCGTTGATGTTCGTCTCAAACATGATGCCTGTTTGTTTGACACACAAAGGACGCGTCATCATCTCCATCGCCACGCGCGAGGTCGCGTAAAGCATGGTCAGGGGAGGGCACGCACCAACGCCGGGATTGACAAAGATGGAGATGGGTGCGTTCTGCTGCCACAGGGTCCCGTTGTTGTCGGGCACCAATACGCCGCTTCCGTTGGCTAAGCACAACCCAACAGAAAAATTAGAAGAAAACAAGGGCTTCGACGGGCCAAGAACAAGGGGAGACGCACCCGTCAAGTCAGACACTTGGAGGAAGACATTGGCGTTCTGGTACCACGAACAGTTGGCCGCCATCTTGATGGCTGCTCGAGCCAACAATCGTCAAAACTGGTCACACTGTTGGTCTCAGAGGGAAAGCTCACCGGTCGTGTTCGGCGCGTTGATCGTGATGTTCACCGGCGCGTACGAAAACCACGACGAGCCCGGCGTCGGAACAGAAGTTGAGATGCCCAAATTCAATTCCACGCCTGCGCTCGAAGGGAGGAGGTTGTTCAAGATCATGTCCACTGGCCCATACTGCTCCCACACGCTGTTGTAGAGCCACACCCCTGTTCTCCGTCATCATCATTGTCATCAACATCAACGCAGGTCAGTGAACGTAAAGTGGACTTGGAGAACGGGAAAGTGGAGGAGACCTCTCGCCACGGTTGTGCTCCCAGAGGAGCGCACGGTGAGGCTGCCATTGGAGATGAAGCGGCTACTGTCGCAAGCAATCGTTGTGGCGTTCACGATCTCGAGGTCGAGCGTGCCCTGCTGGTTGAGAACGGCATTCTCGGAGAGCTGAAACACCGGCATAGCTGCGGCGCATGTGCACAACAGCGTTGGCGGATGAGGCGAGAACGAGATTGTTGTTCTGAGGAGCAGGAGAGACGTACAAGACTCTTGAGAGGCTTGTTTGATGACGCTGCCGGGGGCCAAGGTGATGTCGCCGCCCATCACGAAGATGCCTGACAGCAGCGAAGAAAACAGAAGATAATTAAATGTAAGACAAGTTTGTTGGTTGGGCAGGAATCTAGCGATCCATGCCAAGGTTGAGGGTCAGTGTCCCCAGGAACGTGAAGTTGGCCCCGGAAGTGAGTGTCAGCCACGGGCTCGATGTGCCTCGGATTGTGACGTTTTCAAACCTGCTCGTGTGTGACGAGGTGAGGTATCAGCCCGAAACACAGGGAAGAGCGAAGAGCTGGTTGCGTCTCGCGCGCACGCACGAGATGGTGAGCGTCTTGTTGGAACTGGTAAGCGTTTCGTCGTATTCGCCCGGCCTCACCTCAATGACGCTCCCGTTCGTCGCCTGGTTGATGGCTTCTGTGACGCTTTGGACTGGGCAGTCCCCGATGCACACTGCCA
>NAVB01003632.1:0-20245 GCA_002179805.1 Acanthamoeba lenticulata | reverse complement strand
GAAAGTGCGAGGGGAGTCAAACCCAAGCGCACCAGTTGCCCTACCGCCATTGGTTGATGTTTTTGCCGACATGCCGGTTCGCCTGCTCTACTCAGTGGAGAGCAGTGTAGAGACAAACAACCAAGAAAGACGATGCTTCAGTTGACGTACTTCGGGGTGCGCGGTTCTTGCGACAAGGTGCGTCTGCTCTTGGCCATGACAGGCCTCGAGTACAGAGAAATAAGTCTCAACGGAAGAGGTACACATCTCACCGGCAAGACGCAGCCTGCATACGTTAACCACCACGCCGTTGGCAGAGTTCGCCGCGGCCAAGCACTCTTACGAGTTCAATCAGGTTCCTCTCTTGGGTACGTTGCTCTGCGAGCAAGAGAAGCCCTTTCTGATATGAAAAGGCTCCAGAGGATGGCGATATCAGGGTTGTACACGCCAACGCTATCGTTAGGCACCTCGCGCGCAAGGCGAACATGTACGGCACCAACCCCACACAGATGGCCCAATGCGATATGTGGGTACGTACGTCCCTCGTGCTGTGTAGCATTTCCCTTGCTCAGCATGTCCTCTCGGTAGATGGAGCAGCTGGAGGAGATACAGCAAGCGCTGTGGAATGCCGACTTTATGAAGCAGGTACGGTTGTACCGCGCGTTCTACTAAGGCAGTCGACTCATAGTGCTGGGCAGGAGTGCTCCGAGTACAAGGAAGCGCAGCTCAAGGAGAAGTTCTTCCGCGAGTACTTGGCCGAAGCCCTCGAGGGAGTGTGTAGCGTGATGGCCAAGAACCATACCATGCATCTCGTGGGTGACAAGGTACCCCCGCTGACGTCGTACCTCGCTCGAGTTCGCTTGCGCAAGTGCTGAAGCTTGGTGGCCTGGCCAGTTTACCTTTGTCGATGTCATGCTCTTCTCGCTACTGGAGGCCATCGATCGAGAGCTGCCGATCGCGCTCGCCAGCTTCCCCTTGCTGACCTTCTTCCGGGACTCCTTCAAGAAACTCCCAAGCATTGCCGCCTTCTGCAAGTCGGGGCGCAGATATTGAGCTGCAAAATGGGAAAATGAACCTGTTTTGTCACCCGCTCTCTTGTGGCCCGCTCTTAACTACACAGCTCGCGACGAAGTCAAATGCGGGATCTGTTGTCGTTCGTCGTTTGACAAGGGCTCGCCCAGCTCATCCGCGGCAAAGGTGATGAATGTGCAGTAGCCGTCGGTCGACGTCACCACCAGCATCTGCCCGTCAGTCGACCTGTGTGTGCGTGTCCGTGTGGGCGGGTGTTCATCATTAGCGCGCCGAACAAGTCTCTACGGTGGCCGCATTCAACCGAAGAGCTGCTCTTACGCACCAGGCTAGGTCGGTCTGAGCGGCGTAGTGAAGGCCTGTGATGTGGCACAAGGGGTATGTGTGCTGCGTGTCGTACACGAACACGGCGTCGAATGTAGCCACAGCAAACACCCTGCAGCCCGCCACTCATTACGTTCACCAACTGAATGGCTCTCAAGAGGGAAGGAAGTGTCTCCATACATGCGGTAATCAAGCTTCAGTGCAGGCGTAGCGTCTGTTGGTCGTAGTTTGTAGACCTGAGGACTGAAGCGGACAGCGACCGCTGGCTTGGGTCCACAAGGAAGACAGAGAACGGGCCTTTTGAGGAGGAGAAGGACGTCTCAAGTCAACGCTTGCACAGCCGAATCACCAGACTGTCTGAAAAAGCCGGCGACAACATACCGATTCAACACTCCTCGAGTAAAGACGTAGACACAGTGGGAGGGCAGATGATCGGACCCCGCGTTCTCTTTATCATCGGACGTGGCCAAGGCGCTGAGGTGTCAGAGAAAAACAATCAGCGAGCTGCGCAAATAGGATGAGTGGTTGCCACACGGCGACGCACGAGGATGGTGGGTAGAACTGCCCCATGGGCGTCACCAGCAGACTGCCATCGAGGCTCCAAGCCAGACGGCGGAAAAAACTGCAGAGAGTTAAGAAGGGAGAGCGAACCACAGAGTTAGAGAGACGACATGAATTACGTGAGGAAAGGAGGCAACTTACGAGGGTGTCGTTTCGTCCAGGAACAGTTTTTGCTTGTGTGCCTGCGCTGGCCCGGGGGTCTGCGTTGAGAGAATTGAAAGCCGCGTAAGTACCACGACGCACCAAAAGTTTGTGGCCTTTTGGTCAGGCTTGCGTGCCTTGGACTCGATTGACGAGATCACGTAAGCAGTGACCAGCTTGGAGTAGACATTGGGGGCCGGTGTGGCTGGGGCAGCAACGTCTTCTGTCGCAGCAGCAGCAGCAGCAGCAGCAACAGCAACAGCAGAGGCTTCTTTCTTCGGCTGCGATCGCGCTGACTTGTAGACGCGAGCAGTGCGATCAGAGCTCTGTGTTGCAAGATACCTGCCTCGCGGGTCCCAGGACACCCCCTGCATCCAGGCAGGTTGTTTATCAACAAACTTGTTATTTGGCAGCAACTATCTTTTGCTCGGCGTACTTGGACATAGTGGGCATGATCGGCCATCTTCTGCAACAGCCGGCCCGTACTAACCTCCTGTGGTAATGCGTACAGTGAGCAAACGTTCACAGGTACTGTTCACATGGGATAAGGCCTACCCAGATCATGGTCGTATTGTCCGTGCTGCCCGTCGCCAAGAAGGACGAACACGGCGACCAGCAGAGGTCATAGATGTCGGAGATGCCCCTGCAGTACGCAAGCCAGCATAAGACGCAGCAGGAGAGAACGCAGCGGCATTGAGAGGAGAGAGATGCAACGCACCTAAGCACACGGACAACATGCCAAGTCTCTTTGTTGACGATCTCAGAGTCCTCCGCGCCAAAGGCAGGAGCGACTGCGCCCTCCCCACCAAACTGCCATATGATCACTGTGCTGTCTAGAAGAAAAGGGGTTAGACCAGAATTGTGCAATGGCAAGCTGGCAAGAGCCGCACCATCACTCGCTGTAGCCAAGTATTCTCCTAAGGGACACGTACTGGAGTTAATGATGAGTCATGCGGCCTAGAGGGGAAGGAAGCGAACCGTTGGGTGAGAAGCGGACGGCATTTACTGCTTTTTGGTGTCGGGTCAAGTTGGCCAGGAACTCTACGGACACTTCAGGAGCAGAGCAAACGATTTTCCAAATCTGCCAGCAGATTGTAAGGACTGGGTCCAGCAAGCGGTAAGCGCATGGCGAAAAATACGTACGTTTATGCACTTGTCAGCACCTCCTGTGGCAATACGGCCGGAACTGTGGGTATCTACACTAAACACGGGCTCGCGACCATGCCAAGAGATGAGGACCGTCTTCACCTTCATCACTTCTGCCCGTTTCCCGCCAAACGTACACGGACAAAGAAACCCGTCCGTGTACGTTTGGCGGGAAACCACAAGGAACGCAGAAAATGAGGCCAAAAAAGAGAAAAAGAGTTTTGCGCTGTTTGTAGAGTACAAGCCTCAAGAGGAGAGCTTGCTGGGCGGGTGTTGTGGGCAGGGTTCGGACACTGGTGCGGTGAACGGCCCAAACTTGTCCAAGTCCATGTTTTCCTTGAGGGTGTTAAGCTCCTCCACGACGTCCGCGCTCAGCTGCTCGAGGACGCCTTCCTTCTCCAACTTGTCATAGGATCGCAGGATGAACTTGAAGCAGGCCGACCTGAGCCGGTCGGCGTGGTAGAGCGACGCCGCTTGGAAAAGGACCACAACATTCTCAAAATCTGCGCGTTCACACGCCATGGTGTGAGCCCTCAATGAAAAAAGCACACCCACCTCGGGACTGCTGGAGGCGCCGAACCAATAAACTTCTGGAGCTCGTGCTCACATCGGTCGGTGAGCTGGTCCAGCGTGTACTGGTTGGCCACGCCAAGCAGCTCAATCACGTCGTTTGGCGAGACCTGTATTAGATGAACATTGGCGGTGAGGGCTGCAGCTTCTTGGTTCGCTCTTCAGAGCACGCCAGCGCGTACCTTGGAGAAGTCCACGGCGTCGGTGTAGAGGAACTCGAGGAACAGCAAGAAGATCGGGTAGTGCAAGTCAAGAGGGATCTTCTCGGCCGTGCTCTCCCTCATGCCTGAATATTGGGGGGGGGGAAGCATGAGTTGGTTGTATTTAAAGAGAAAAAGGGGTGAAAAGTGCATCGCACCAGAGAGAAACATGGCCTGGAACTGTGGGCAACGCGAGGCGATGACGACCTTGTGGCAGGGCACGTCATGACCCTCGACCTCGAACATGACGTCCGAGTACAGGGGCGACCCCAACGCGTTCTGTCGGAGGTCATCCCCCAGCGACGACGCAACCTGACCATCCAAAAGAAAGGGAAACAAAAAGGGCCTTTCAGCACATGTATGTGCGCAGTGCACGCAAGCCGGATGATGGTCGCCGCACCTTGGCCTTCTGGATGAGGCACCCGAGCGTGCGCTTGTAGGCATGCGGGAGGTACTCCTTGACCAACGCCAGCAGGCGCTGGGCCTGGTGCGGGCACTGCATCATCGTAGGTGGTGGAGCAATGACAAATGACAGTGATGAGGATGACAATCCGAACTAAAAGCGAGCGAGCGGATAGGCGCGTCGTACAGAGGACAAGTAGTCCGTGTAGCACAGCTCGAGGAGCACCTGGAACAGCTCCCGCGGGATGTCGTGGATGTCGATGACGACCGGATCCTCCGTGTCGTGGGCGACGCCCTGGAGGAGATCGCGGAACTTGCGGCTGCGCGAGGCCAGCACGATCTTGTGCGCCTGGATGAGCCTGTTGTCCTCGGCCGGGAAGCGGAACGTCACGTCGGCAAAGTCTTGCGTCAGGAACGCATTCTTCATGTCCGATTCAAGCGTCGTCCGCGTGCCTGTCCGCGCCTCCAGTCAACCAACAGCCACACGACGCCAACTGCCGACTGTAACATGACAGGCACTGCGGCACGCACCAGTCTCCATGACGCGCACGGCGGTGTTGTACTTCTCGAAGAAGTAGCCGCCGTAGCAGTAGAGGCTTGACCCGACGAGGGTCAGGTTGTGCCCGCTAAAGTTGGCCATGGTCCACTTGGACCGCTGCCCGCCGAGCTTGAGCTTGACGGCCGACCAGTTGAAGCTCTCGGTGTCGAGGATGTTGAGGTCGTCGAGGCCCGAGTCAAACATGCCGCCAGCCAGGTAGAACAGCTTGCTCCCCACAAGGGCCGAGGCATGGCCGCTGCACGCGCGAGGCTGTCCAACCACGGGCTGCCGATAAAATCTGGGGACGAATCGTTGCCGTTGAGCTCGTGAGCAAGGTCCAAGAGTTGTTATTGAGGATGAGGCGGTACCGCATGACGCCTGGGTCGAGGATATGGAGGTCGTTGTGGGCGCTGACGCTGGTGCCGCCGAAGAAAAAGATCTTGGTGCGGACCTGGTTGGCCGTGTGCCAAGCCCGCGCTGGCGGCACGTTCCCTGACGGCTCTGTACGGCGCCACTCGAGTGACTCTGAGGCAGCGTGTTAATAAACTTCGAAAAAGAAAAAAATATCCAAATATAATATATTCTATTCTATTCTATTCTATATATTGCAAAATAAATTTAAGATATTCACCGCCATGGGCAAGGTGAGATCCGTACGGGTGTCGAAGACATAAAGGTCGTTGTGGTATTCTGTGCCGTCGAAGCCGCCAAACACGAATATCAGCGAGCCAAAGAGAGTTGCCGAATGCCCGCTGCGCGGCGTTGGGATGTCGCCCTTGCCTTCGACTCGAGACCACTGCATAGTAACTGCCATTGCACATCGCCATCATCAACACAGCCATCCTCGTCAACGTCATCATGAGGCGCACGTACGGGCGTCGAACACGAAGAGGTCGTTGAAGTAGGTCCCCTCGCGACTGCCGCCAAACACGTAGAGCTTGCTGCCTACCAGCGTTGTCGTGTGGAAGGAGCGCATGGCGGGGGCGTCGCCCTTGACCGACGGTCGATACCACATCATCGCGTCTGATGGAGAACACACATGAATTTAGAGGTCATGCCCTTATCGGCAACACGACATGAGGGCGATGGTACCAGTGTCGAGCACGACGACGTCGGCTTGTTCCAGCGGCTCCGACGAGCCGCCGATGATAAAGAGCTTGGCGCCCACCTTGGTCGCCGAATGGCCGTGCCGCGGGCCCGGGTTCGTTCCGGCGATGCGCGGCGTCCGCCACGTCAGCTTGAGGTCTGTGTGGCACAAAACGACAAGGAGAATAGCATAGGAGGTCCGGCGTGAGCTCATGAGATGCGCTCAATGCGAAGTAGTCTTTCTTTGGTGTGAACGGTGCCTTCATTGGCTCGCGAGAAGGGAACGGCGCCGATGCTGTTTTTGGCGTTAACGTCGGCCCCAGCCTCGATCAAGAGCCCAGCACAGTCGATGCGCCCGAAGAAAGCCGCCTGGTGCAGCGGCGTGTTGCCCACCGAATCCCTGCGGCCCACATCGCGGCTTGCATGAGCGTCTCACACGAATTGCGATACGTGCAAAAGAGAGGAGAGAAGAGAGAGGAGACGCACTTGGCGTCAATCTGAGCTTTGTGCTCCAACAGCACGCGGACGCACTCCGTGTGGCCCCTGAGGGCCGCCCGGTGCAGTGGAGTCTCACCCGAGCGTCTGCCCGTGCGCAGAGTACAGTCAGACAAGACAGGAGAAAGATAAGGGAGCATAACTTGTTTCGTACCTGGAGGCCCAGGAAACGTGGCAGCCCTTGCTAAGGAGTACCTTCAGCACCTCGACATGACCATAGAAGGCCGCATGATGCAGCGCCGACATGTCATCGTAGCGCTCGTTGACGTCCTCGCCTACGCCGGTGAGCCGGTGAGCCTCACAGCTGGTTGGCTACGGCGTGAAGAAGAAGGAGAGCAAACCAAAATCGATCAACGTAAGCACGCACTCCACGTTGCCAATAGCGGCAGCAGCATGGAGCGGGCTCATGCCGAGGTCGTCCGTGCTCTTCGTCAGGTGCTCACACTTGCCCTTGATCCTGGCAAGGGTCAGCCCAGAATCGTGACGGTCAGTTGCATGGGCGCACGTACTGCTCGAGAAGAAGCTTCAAACACTCGTTGTTGCCGTTAGCGGCAGCGATGGTGATGGGGTTGCGGCCAAAGCCGGCGGTGGCACTCAGCCGCGTTTCCAGGCTTGGGTGTTTGCGCTCTTTCGCGGCCTGCAAGAGCAGCCGCATGATCTCTGCATTCCCCTTTATCGCCGCCTACGGGACGCACCAGCGCACACGGCGGGCATGAGCTTCAGTGCATGGATGGTGTGGAAGGGCTGCTAGAACGTACCACGTGAATAGGGGTGCCGCGCCATTTGAAGGTGCTGTTAAGCAGATCAGGCTCAGTTTGAAGGAGCTGCTTGACAAGATCCACATCTTCGATCTCCACGGCATAGTGGAGCCTGGTTCGGAGCTTGCCAAGCGCTTCTTTCAAAAAATCGTCACTGGGTGGCGTCTCACCTTTCCAGAGGTGATCGGTTGAATGAGAATAGAAGAGGGCTGGATTGTCTATTTTATCCACTGAAAAATTCAGCTGAGCCTGCCCTTGCATCTCACCAGGCTTGAAGCCAGTCTCCATCTTCTCTGATGCTAACCTTATTCTTTCTTTTGGGAAAAGATTTCCTGATTACTGAATTTTTTTCCTCACCTTTTCTCTTTGGCCCACCAGATTTTTTTTTTATCAACCATAAGATGAGGGCGTCGCGAAGCAGCGCTTTGTCGCTCAGGCGCATGGTCACCATGCCCCCAGTGACAGCTGGCACGATTATGCAAGCGAATGGCATGGGTCTCCTCCGAACGCGGAGTGCGTTGTGCGCTCCTATCTGGCACCCTCCTTCCGGCATGCGGCGATTCACTCTTCCCTCCCTCAACGAATTCACCGAGGCGGCTGAGGAGACACTTGAAGAGCTGCAACAAAATCTTGAAGAGGCTGGCCTTGACGAGGACTTGGACATCTCTTACGCTGTGCGGCCTAGACACGACCCTTTTTACATATGTTGCAGCATCTCACCTGTGCCTCGGCGTGCTCAGGACGGCGTGCTGACCATTCGGCTTGGCGACAAGGGCACCTACGTGATCAACAAACAGACTCCCAACCGGCAGCTCTGGTTCTCGTCGCCGCTCAGGTGATTCCCTCCTTGCTGTTGTGAGGGTGCAGCGCACTCGAGTTGTGTCTCACAAGCTTTGCTCCGTGGTTTTGTGGGAGTAGTGGACCCAAGCGATTCGACTACAAGGAGGGGGACTGGCTGGACACGAGAGAGCAGCAGCCGCTTCACCAATTGCTCTACACTGAACTCGAGCAGCTCACTGGCACCAAGTTGCTTTGAGCCCCCATGCACGATGTTGGAGGTGAAGAAGAGAATGTAGACAATTAAGAGGTGATACGAGCCAACTTTACTTGCATCAGTCAACAAGACGATAGGTCACGGCCAGGTTGGGTCGCGCCGTCTTGAGCGCCTCGACAAAGGGCGCCGTCACGCTCATCACCGTCGTCACCATCTGGTTCGTCGCTGTTGTCAGGTCGCGGCTCCCGCGCGTCCCCTTCTCCAACCGCACGGCGCCGGCGCGGACATCAAGTCGGCACAGCTTCGTGTTGCGTCCCACAAACGCGCCCAGCGTTTCGTCCGTAATGGCTGCAGCCACCCACCACCTGTGAGCCATCAACTTCATCATCCATCGTCTCTTCTTAAGCGGCCGGTACCGGGCATGTCCTCAATGACGAGGCTCTCCAGTCGCGGAATGACGAGGTCGCGGAGGGCCACATCGTGGAGGTAGCTCAGCGACAAGGACCGGAGATGCGGGCAGTGGCTGGCCAGCTCGCGCAGGCCCTCATCGCCAAGCTTCGTGAATTGCACTGTGGTCCGTACGGATAGATACATGTGAGTGGACGTTGGTGGCCGGCCAGGGTGGCTTATGAGGCGTGGTGCCTAGTTGAGCAATTGTGCGAATGGTTCTGCGTTCGCGCGGAAGGCCCGTACCGACACCGCCTGCACCGCTGATCTCCAGCTCCTGCAATCGTGGCGATGCCTGCTCTCATGTATAGATATGTGTGTGAGCGTGTGAGATGTGGTGGAGGAGTGCGCAGGCTACGAGAGCAAGGCTAACCTTGATGAGCGCGATGAAACCATCGTTGGTGAGGCCGCACTGATCGAGTACAACGCTGCGCAGGTGGGCGCCGCCCAGTGTGCTGCCAGTGATCTGCGGGAAGTAGGACAACCGCAGATGCATCATCCAGCGGCATCTTCGCATCTGCAGATCGTCACGCGGGTCAGTCAAGAGGTGACCCCCAGTTGGTGACCTCTGGTCCTTCGAGGCGGCGGGACGTGCCAGAACGCCCACGCCCTGGTCGGTCACGAGGGGGCAATTCTTGATCCTGAAGTCACGCAGCGAGCAGACGTCCTCTTCCTTTGTCTCCTGCTTCGTCTCGTCCCGTCGTCGGTCATCTTCCTTTTCTTTTTGATGTCCTTCTTCTAGCACCTCCGCCTTGGCTAAAGCCGCGACGATCTCAGCCTTGTCGTCGACTTGGCCTTCGTCGCTGATGCTGATGCTGTCGTCGACGCTTCTGCCCGTCATGTCGGGCTCGGGCTCCCCAGTGGTCTCCTCCCTCCTGTCCTCGCGGGAGATCGCCGCCGTCGTCGTCGGTTCTCTGCGGTCTTCATAGCCCTTGCTGGCCATTTCATCCTCCCTTCGTCGATCCTCATTTGCCTTCTTGTCTGCTTCTTCGCCGCTGGCGTCGGCGTTGTCGAGGGCCTCGATCGCCGCGGCCTTGGCCGCCAGCCGAGAGCCGTCCGTTACGTGCTCAGCTGGGGGATCGATCGACGATGACGCCAACGATGACAGTGAGCCGAAGCATGCGTCGTCCAGCAGGTTGCCCTCGCCCACGCGCAGCTCGAGGAGGTGAGGCGCGTCGAGCAGCCGAAGTAGCGAGCGCAGCATCGTGGCCTGGTGCTTAACACGCACCGCCCGCAGGTTCGGGCACTGCTTCGTCAAGCACTCCACACCTGCCCCCCCCCCCAATACGTGAGGATGGACGCCATGGCGAGGGGACGAGAGAAACGGTCCGTTTAACGTACCCGCATCGGTGAGCTGCGGCGTGCTGCGCAGCTGGAGCAGCCAGAGGCTATCTGACTTGATGCCCTCGCCCGTCACCCCGCCCACTTCGTCCAGGCACTTCAGGGGCGCCCGAAATAAGTGGTGAGGACATTAAAAATATAAAATAAAATAAGTATTTAATATTAGCACACGCACCAGAACGCGCAGCTGTGTGCACTTAGCGAGGATGGCAGCCACGGTCTGGTCGGGGCAATAGAGCGACGACAAGCGAAGCTCCTTCAGTTTGGGGAACGCCACGGTGCTGCCTGTCAGCTTTTGCGAGGTGTCGTCCATCGACATGCCTGTGGGAGGGGTTGCCGTTGCGTGAGTTCTAAAGCAACAACTGGAGAAGGGAGAACGAGGAGGAATGGACCTGAAAGCTGCAGCGTGCGAATGTTGGGGCACCACTCGGTGAAGTGGCGCACGCCGTCGTCGGTGACCTGCTCGAGGGAGGCCAGCGTCAGATCGCGCAGGCCGACCGTGGCAGACTTGGCAATGGCCTCTATGCCCGCGTCCGTGATGCTATCGACCGAGCGTAGCTCCACCTTCCTGCGATGAGCCCCGGAAAAGGGAGCCACCAACGAGAGCGCCAATCAGCATCCGTCTCTCGGCGCACTTGGCGGATGGGTTCACACGCACGAGGTTTTGGGACAGGAGGCGGCGATGCGGATGAAGGACTCATCAGACAGGGAGCAGCCGCGGACGGTCACTTCCACGACGTTGGGCATATGCGCCATGCCGCTGATGGCGTCGTCTGTGCAGTTGCAGCCCTGCGTGCGCACATATACACACACGGTGAGACGATGAACCTATGCACGTCGCCGGGCAAATGCGTGTTGGGCGTACGTAGAGGTCGAGCTTGCGGAGGGAAGTGCAGTGTCGGACGACCAGCTTCCAGGCCTCCGGCGAGGGCAGAGGCATCTCCAGCACCTGCAGCTTCGGCCCGCAGCTTCGGTCCGCCCAGCCCCCAAAGTCCCGTGTAGTGAGCCAGCACGATCCTCATGAGGGAGAGGCAAAAAAGGCCTGTGCTGCCGTACAGTCCCACGATTTGGCACACGACCTCCTCGGTGATGGTCTCCGAGTCAAAGTGGAGGATGAGCTCGGTCATGGCCGGACCGAGGCAACCCTGCAGGGCCGGCATGAGCTGCCACTCGAACACCGGGTACTTGCTCTCTTCGGGCTTGTCCATCGTCTTCATCTCCGACACAGGGATGGGCCTATGGTCGACACGTCAGCACCGCTGCACCAAGCTAGGAAGAGGAACGCTGGGTTGAGCAGCTGCAAGTACCGGAGGTAGGGCGAGTGGAGGAGCGCGAGGCGCGTGAGATGGGAGGCACCGCTGAGGGCCGCCACGCTGGCCGGATTGATGCGATCGCCGTCCAGCGTCAGCGACTGCAGCCCCGAGCCCCACACTGTGTATGTGCACAAAACGGTGCGACACAAGGGAGAGAGCCCAGATCAACCTCCACCATCCAGTCCAGTCGTGCGGGGAGGAGGGGCGGTACGGCGCAGGATGTTCTCCACGCTGGCGCTGGTGAGGTTGGAGCAATTGCGAAGGTTGATGGAGCGCAGCGCCATGATGGTGCCTCCGTCGTCGAGGGCCATGACGGCCGGCAGGGAGGACAGAGACGTGCTCGATGTCGAGGGTGACAGCGTGCCGGTTGGCGTCAGCGTGCCAGAGGTCGAAGTAACGGTCGTGGAGGAAGAGGGGGAAGAGGACGAGTGGCGGGAGAACAAGCGGTTCCAAAAGCCGGGCGAGGAGCCTTGTGGTGTCGGCGACTGTGGCGGCGCCGACGAAGACGCAAACGAGTACGAGTTTGCGGCAGGCGTGGAGGGCAGCACCAGCGAATTGCCGGTGGAGGAGGCCGGCGAGATCGAAGACGATGGAGAGGCTGAAGCCGAGAAGGGCAACGACGAGAAGGATGGGAGGAACGACACCGCGGCGGATGAAGTGGAGGTGATGAAGGGGAACGACGCGGGGAAGAGCGGTCGCAAGTCGGCGTCGGTGAGGGCGGTGGCGTGCGAGAGATCGAGCGTCCGCAGCTGGAAGCAGCGGTCTGCGACGGCCGTCAAGGTGCGGCTGGAGAGGGCCGCGCAGCGCGACAGGTCGAGCGACTGCGCATCCGGCAGCACGAACCTGCATCACCGCGTGAGGGAGTACGAGCACCATGTCAGGTCATTGGTGCTGCAATACGATCGTAGGAAAAAGCGTGGGCAGTACCAGTCAATGGCGCTCTCGGGCAGCCCGCTCGAGTCGCCGACGCTTCTGCTCGTGCAGGACAAAGGGTTGATAAGAAGAAGAGAAGGAGAAGAAGAGAAACAAAAGGGAAGGGAGTACCGGAGACGCCGGGCAGGGCCGAAGCGAGTCTTGAGGTGGGCCAGAAGCAGTTGGCGCGCGGGGAGGCTTAGGTTGAGGAGCTCACGGGAGTGACGTCCGAAATGAGTTGCCACGGCTTCTACGCATAGGCGCTGTAGGGAGCACACAACGGATAGATTGTGTCTCTCTTCAAACTTGGTGGGGCTAGTGTCCCCTGCTGTGGTTCTTCCAATTTCGTCATCTTCAAGATTTTCTTGCATCGTTCCTTGAATGAACGAATGCTGTCCCCAATTAGGAGGTACAATTCGTTCCAAAGGATGGAAGGAGCTCTAAACGCGTTCCAGAGAAGAGTGCTTCTGCTCCGTCCACCTGTGCGACAGGTCTGGACTTTCCTTCGATCTTTTCTAGTGTTATTTCTTTTTGTAACATTTCTTCGTCTTCTCCAGACAACACGAAAGAGAGACGGATTAGTGCGTCACTGCACGCGCAACCTCTTGCTCACTGTCCTTCCTGATCGTCGTACGACACGATGCGACTCTCCTCCCAAGCGACTCGAAACACCAGTGTGGGTTTCATGCGACGCAGCCTGCAACTTACGGGTGCCAGGTACGCCCGCCTACATTCTACTCGTATGCTCCTTCTCTCTTATCAATCGATGCCCCAGAGTGTTGTGCACCCCAGGCACGCTTCGTTGGTTCGGCACATCCAAGAAGGAAAGCAAAACAAATCCTTCCGCCAACTTGGAGGCAGGCAATCTGCCAGATCCACGCACCTTCGCCCAAGAGAAGACGTTCTGGTCAACGCTGGAACCACTGAAACAGAAGCGGCTGCAAGCCAAGGAGAAGGGCGAGGTACGCCAAGCCTGGAGCGCCAAGCTGCTTGTGTGATCCAGTACTTACCGACCGCATCCCATGCAGGCTCATTTCGTGTTCCTTGAGGGTTGTGGTGGCGCTGGCAAGAAGGACCTCTTGTGGCGTCTCAACAAAATGGGCTACGAGGTCATCTTCCACCCGTACTTGCCGTTTCTTCTCGACGTACGCGATTCTTCTTCTTAGCCTCCCTGCCGTCACTGACGTTAGCACTTCGATCAACGTTGACAGAGTCAGTACCACTACTCGCCCAAAGCCGATCATGACATCCTCCAGGTGAGATGGAACAACAAGGTCATCAATGCACTCGAGACCATTGCCTCGCTCTCCAAGGTATTCTTTGTTTGTTGAACGTGCTTCTTTCCTCGGTGCACTCACAGCGGTGTCATTGAAGGGCGGGAAGGAGTACAAGAGCAACCTGGTGTTTGTCCACCGAAGCCCCATTTCATCCTTTCACTACGCGCGCGAGCGTCCAGAGGCCACGCTCTACTTGTCCCTCATGCAAGAGATTCGGCGCAACTTCTCCGCGTCTGTTGTCCTCTGTAAGGCCGACCCGCTGCGGGTTCAAGAACGAATTGGCGAGCGCCTCATGGTCCCAGCCGAAAGGGAAAAGGTACCCTCCGCTGTTGTTGACTTTGCGCACTCTGATGAAGGCCAACACAATCATGGTGTGTTGACTGCAGGCGCTGCGAAAGGAGCTCGGGGAGACCTCCAACCTCGACATCATCCACCGAGAGATGGAGGCCTACGAGCAGCTGCTGGGAGGCACAGACCAGGGCCAGCGGCAAGGCTTTGATACCTTTGTGCACACCACGTCGTCCAAGCAGGCTACAGCTCAGATACTCAAGACCTATGGTGTGGAAATGAACTGGGTGTGGGAGGACCTCAAGAAGTTCACCGCGCCCCCGGCCCACTAGACTTCGTGCGTGTCGATTGGGAAAAACAAAATGAAAATAAAAATCGGTAAAATAACGAAAGATGAGGCGGGCAACAACAAGCTGCCGGAGCTGGCAGACGGTAAGAGACGTGGTGGTTCCGGGACAAGTGCGCACATTGGCATCGGGCACAGGACCAGCGATCTATGGGACGGACGAAATCTCGAAGCGTTGGCGGACCAACTTCAAGATGACAGTGCCTAAGGGTGACGTGAGGGAGCGGTCGGTGTGCCACGAGTGCGGCTTCATAAACTACCAAAACCCAAAGATCGTAGCAGGCGTCGTTGCTCTCTCATCCACGTACGTACTGCCCCATTATTGGTATTTGAATCCACAAGCAGCTCACGTCTCGTTAGTGGCAAGGTGCTGCTTTGTCGACGAGCCATCGAGCCCCGAAAAGGCTATTGGACTCTGCCCGCCGGTGCGTCGCCGCATCATGATGTCAACGCACCTGACCTGAACTAAACGTAGCACGAGGCAGGCTTCATGGAAGTGGGCGAGACCGTGCAGGAAGGTGCCGCTCGTGAAGCAAAAGAAGAGGCTAACGCTATCGTTGAGCCCGGGTCCTTGCTTACATTATACGATGTGCCACGCATTGGCCAGGTGCTTCCGCTCTTGCTCCATCTCCATTGCAACTTAGTCGTGCTGATCACGCGGGTGAGCAGGTGCACATGTACTACCGCGGCAAGTTGGCCACTGATGAGGTGTCAGCTGGCGAGGAGTCACTTGAAGTAGCGCTGGTAGACCTGGACGAGATCCCGTGGGACGAACTGGCCTTCCCTACCGTGTCCCACACGCTCCAGTTCTTCGTCAAGACTGGTCGCCACACGCCTGATGCCATTGAGTGCAAGTCCTTCTCAGAGCGCATTTGAGCTCAGTGTGCTAGCCCCACCTGTAAAGCTTGTAGGCTTGTTCTCGCTCTTCATGACTCTTGTGTTGTCTTGGAGTGGCGCTCGCGGAACCACGTCGACAAATTACCAGTTGTTACTGCCAATAAGATTATTCCAGAAGGAAAATAAAAATTAAGCTGCGTGCGCATAAGACCAAAGGGCGATGGAAGAGGAGCAAGAAGCGGGTTTTGCAACGTTACCGACGGAAGTCTTCATTCACGTGCTGGAAAGGTTGCCCCTCTCCAGCCTCATCCAGGCTGAGTGCGTCTGCCGGGAATGGCGTGTGTTCCTGAGTGGCACCTCGCCGTTAGGCTGCGCCGTCTGGCGTCAAGTACTTGAACACCCCTCCTTCGCCAATGAAAGAATGATTTGACTTTAACCGATCCGCCTTTGTGGCTCAGGTGCACGAGGTTGAGTTTGGCGGCCCGATGCCAGCCCCGCCACAGCTACCGCAGCCAGTTCGATTCCGAGAGGGTCCTGGTCGGCCTGCACGCGAAGCGCGCAAGCAGCGCGTGCATCAAACCAAGCGTGGGGACTGGCGCCTCTTCGCTCGCAACTCCCTGCGCACCTACCTGCGGTTTGCTTCTCCACAAACCGTTGCACTAGCCTCTGTAACGAATGTAATCCTCATTCCTGCGCGCGCAGGATCACTCGAGGCGCCTGGCAGGCAGATCGGCAAGGGAACGACAACTGGTGCGAGGCCGAAGTCACGATGATGCGACGCCTGCTACAGTGGACGATGACGTGTGGCCACCATGCAGCTGTCGCACGCTTGCTTGGCCCCGCTTCCGCATCACCCTATTTGAGTCTCGCCCGTGCCATCGTGGGCGGCACGGTCGCTTCTGGCGACATTCGATCTTTGCCGGAGGACTGGGCTGTGAAGAGCAGGAACCCGCAAATGCTGAACTTGCTGATCGAGTCCAACCCGCACGTAGCCAGCGATCCCCGTTCCAGATTCTTCTTTCTGCACGGCCTGGGCAGGCGTCGGCATCCTCCTCGCAGAATCTCAGCGCCCATTGCACCTTTCTCGGACACGCTGCTCATGGCCCAGTCTCTCTTCCACACCGCGTGTACGTACCACAGTTGGCTCACATGTGAGCTGAGGCTTTTCTTAACATACAAGGGCTGGACAGGCGAAGAGGCCGATGTAAAGTTGGCGCGTTCGGTGCTCGCCCAGTGCGACGCGGACATGCGTGAGCGCATCCTCTGCTCCACCAATACCCGCGGCCATCCCGGTTCGTGCGCTATGGCCCTGTTTTCGCTCCAGGCAACTCACACGCTGCCCGCACACGGGGGAACAGCGCTGTATGAAGCGTGCGCCAGGAATCGACAGGAGGTGATCTCGTTCCTGCTGAGTGAACTTCCGGGCGATTACGACATCGTAAAGGCCGTTAGCAAAGACACTGACCTGTCGTCGATCTTTATGGCGGCCGTGCGCCGCTGCCAACCCGCGATCGTGGCCGCGCTGCTTGCCCGCGGTGCACGCGCCGACGTACCGGATACCTATGGCGTCTATCCGTTGCATCTCGCCAGCCAGGTGAGTGTCCATCGCCCTGTGACGGCTCTACATGAGGTGGCTCACGATGGTCGCGTGGCCCAGCGCGGGGCGGAGGGAGTCGAAGTGGCATCACTGCTCCTCCAGCATGGAGCCGCCGCCAACGCAAGCAATGCGCGCTACCCGCCGATCCACACAGCCGTCATGACCAAGACACCCTCGGTCGCGCTCGTTCGGCTCCTGCTCGACCACGGCGCCCTTCCCAACACCCCCGACAAGGCATGTCTCATCCATCCCACTGCGCACGAAACTTCTGATCAGAATCTCATCAGAGTGTGCTGCGTAGATGTTTCAAAGGACGGCGCTATGCTACGTAGTGACGAGACCAGCGACATCGGCGCTGGCCCTCACGAACAAGCTGGAGATTGTGCGGCTGTTGGCCGAGCGAGGAGGACTAATCGGTCCCGGAGCGGAGGTTCATCGGTGGGTGCTTCACAGCTTACTCTCGTGGCCGCGGCCCGGCCGCAACCTCTGCCGAGAGGTCTTGGCCATGGCCGATTGCCTCTTCACCCTGGGGGTCCTCACCGCGCCCGTACGCCACCGCCAGCTGATGCGACACTCGTGCAGGGGCTTTGTGACTCACGTACTGAGCCGAGCTGCAGGCGGAGCCTTTGGCGCGGACAACGGAAAGGCTCGCACAAACGACGCCAGAGGTGATCGCGTGTCTGGTCAAGCATGGCTATCCGCTCAGCGGACCTCGCGCCTTCATTCCCATGCGCCGGCGCTACTTTGCCGACACAAGCCCGCTTGAGGTCCTCCTCGCCACCCTCCTCCCGTCTGACCCCGCCAAGTGGCGCCCCAACCTACTCGCACTGCTCGAGGCCGGGATTGATCTTGACGCCTGCGATGCCGTTCACTGTGTGCGCCCGGGCGACGTCGACACGCTCGACCTTCTGCTGGCGCACGGTGCGTCGATCGGCACGTTGCTTCAAGCCCCGCGCTACCGCCATCCCTACCACTGGGTCACCAGCACGGATGATATTGAGGCGTGGATACGCGCCCTGCTCGTCCGCGGGCTCGCCATGCGGGACGTCTCGGAACTGTGTAGCTCGAGCATCCTGGCCCTGCCGGGCTCCCGAGAGCGCATTTCCGCCGTGATCGCTGCGTTCAACCCGCCCTCGACCTCGCCCATAAATACGTAATTGTTCACGTACGTGTGGAAACCTTGACAACATCACTGGAGCAGACAGCCACCGCGGCCTCGGTCAGCGACAATGTTCTGGGGCTCGTAAACTGCAAAGTTTGCAGCCAGGCTCATGAGCTGGGTGACGTCGTTGTCCTCTCGTGCGCCACACTCGGCATAGGCCACCGCATCCCTTGTAGGCAGCGCACTTGGATCAACACAGGGCCCACGACCAAGACAAAGCTCATCATAGAGAGGCGTACATGTCAAAGGCAAGAACAAGTGCTTGTTCCTGAGGCACCCGCGTTGGAGGTTCTTGAGGGGTGGCTGCGCTGGACGGGACGTCATCCCCACCCGCTTTCCCACCATCGTATTCGTCTTCGGCCTCGCCCGGACTGGTGTCTTTGTCTTCCGAAACGGGCTCGCGCTTGATACCAACGACCACCAACGGCGCGTTCGGGCAGCAGCGTTTCACTTGGGGATGCCAGCGTGTCCTGGAGGGCAGTAGCTGCGTAAGAGCAACAGCAATAGCAATAACAAGCGAGGACTGAGCCTTGAGAGAGAGAGACAGAGAGGAGACCACGGACCTCAGATGCTCCAAGCTGGCCGGCTCGACCACCGAGTAGCACAACAGAAAAACATCAGCATTCTGGTCCGTTGGTCGCAGAACGCTCCCTGATGTCCACCCACAGAGCACGACCTAAGCTCTACGGACGGCGTTTGATGCGAATGCCAGGAATGATGCACCTCCTGGCGCCTCACTGGGGTTGACAACGACGTCCAGGCCGCCCTTGATCGCGACGGTGCGCGGGAGAATATCAGAACCCGTTGACCAAGTCTGGATGAGCGTCGTCTTCCCCACGCCACTGTCGCCCACGATCACCACCTTAAGTGGCCGCAAGGTCTGCGCAATGCGACAACGTGGTTAGAATCAGGTTTGACGTTCGGTTTAATAAATTGCAACTCTGGGATGGAGACTTGTACGCTAAAGCCGACTCGAGGAGCGCTGGACAAGCGGATGCAGCCTTCGGCGACAAACCGCTCGCGTGCCTTGTTGAGTTGCTCCCTGCGGTCCCTCTCCCACTCCACGCTCAAGTTGATGGCTTCGATCACTTCCGCTCTACGTGCGATTGATCCGAGAGGCCTGATCAGAAACGCTGCCCTGACCATGATCATGGCGTCGCAGGGGCAAAGGGACACGTACCGCAAGTCTATGGAGTCGAGGTCATCGGGCGGCCAGACTTGACAGCACGTCTCTCGGTAGAAGCCCCGCCACAACCTGCGCGAGATAAGCGAGAAGTATCAACAACAGTTGTGGGCGGACACCGCGGTCTGCCGTTATGAAGCGTACATGGGATCGCTTGACATGGCCCGCCAGCTGCGGCATACACCACCCACTCGGCAAAGATCGGTTGCGCTGAGGTACCCGAAGATGCGACAAGCAACTTCGGGCGGGATAGCAACAGCCGCGTGGCATGTGGTGACGTCCATCTTCTCCACCTTGTTTCGAACCAACTGCACACAGGAGACTTTACTCTCGCGTGGAGGGTCCGCGACGTGTGCTTCTATCTCAAAGGAGGGAATACTCTGAATGCATTATTCTTTTTTTCCTTTGCATTTTTTCTTCATTATTTTCCTGCCCGATCGTAGAGACGTCGTCCAACCTTTCGGGCTTGCTTTGTTGTTCTCTTCTCCTTCTTCCGGCCGTGTGAAATCGTCAGCCAAAAGCGAAGGTTTCGTTCGTGCACATAAAGAAGAAGAACGAAAACGACATTTTTTAAAAGATGAATCGCGGCTTCGCACTTTTGGGCCTGGTGCTCTTTTGCCTGGCCACTTCGTCCTTCGCCTTCGTCTGCAAGAGCAATGAACGCCTCGTTCACGACATTTCCCGACCGGGACCCTTCGGTGGCGAGCGCCAGCTGACCCGCGCCCTCGCCCTCGCCAAGCTCGTCGACACGATTCACACCCAGTTTGACAACGCCGGCGTCTGCTACTTCGCCACCGGCCGCACTCTCGAGGGCGTTTATAAGCACGCTGCCTTCATCCCTTTCCATTCTCACTTTGTTGACCTCGCCGTCGAGGCCTCCACTTTCGATGAAGCCCGCAAGGTATCATCATCATCATCTTCGGTGTTTCGTTGTTTTGTTTTTGTTTTATAATATTTATTACAGCAACCAATAACCTTTCTCTTCTTTTCTGTAGGTGTTGCTGTCGGAGCTCGAGTCGAGCGCCAACTACCTGGTGCAGGGCAGCGAGGGGGTGGACCACCTCAAGGTTTCGATTGTGATCGATGGTGAAGTGGCCGCCCACGTCAACCTCTTCGTTTACACCCTCTCCGAGGATGGCGAGAGGCTCGTCCACCCGTGGCTCTCCTACCAGCCCGCCGTCGCGACCGTCTTCCCGACCAAGCTGGTACATGTGTAAACCGTTTTATAATCCTTTTCTTATTGACTTGAATAATTTTAATACTCATTTTTTGGTTCTTTTCAGGCCTCGTTTTATGAGGGCTCCATCCGCGTCCCGGCC
>NAVB01003630.1:0-10857 GCA_002179805.1 Acanthamoeba lenticulata | reverse complement strand
GCGGGGAGGGGAGAAGAGAGAAGAGAGAAAAGGGGGAAGAATGGGGGGAGGGAAGAGGAGGGGCGGTGTCATACATGGCGTGGAGTTCGTCGAGGGTCTTATGGGGGAGATACTTCTCCTGCACGAGTTGCAATCGCTTTTGCACCTGTGTGGCATGCAACGAGAGCCCCGTAAGGCGCGCCCACGTGAGCCAACGCAGATATCGTGCGAGGCGAGTTGAGGAAGCGGACGGAAGAGATGGAGAGGGGCACGCACATTGGTTTCATTCTCAAAGGACTGAACGCCGTCAACAAAGGTGTCATACTCCTCCTCGGTCCACCCCGCGAGAAGAGCCAGGACAGCGGCCTTGTAAAGAGCGGGAGACGATTCGCTGTGTCTCTGGAGACCATTTAAAAGAGAAAGACACATACACGCACACACGCGCGATTGTAGAGGAAAAGAAAAAGAAAAAGCATGGTACCGAGCGTCAATAATTGAGGCCCGTCGCGAATTGACTTAACCAAAAGAGATTGAAAGAAGAGTGCAGGCGCGCACCTTCTTTCCGTCACCGCCCGGACTGGAGGTCTTAGCCTTGGCTTCCCCGTCCTTGTCCGCCTCGTCTTCCAGACCATCTTCGTCTAGGTCAATTGCGGAGGAGGAAATAGCGAGTCAAATTGAAGGGAGCGGATGACGAACTGATGGGTGGGATCATGGCAAAAGTTTGGGGGTGGGTGGGTGGGTGAAGAGGGAGGGGAAAGGGAATCACCATCGTCCTTGTGTGTGCCGTCCTTGTTCGGGTTAAAGTCCTTGGACTCCTTCTCCTCCTTCCTCTTTTTTTCTCGGTCAATGCGAAGGTAATACTTCTGCGCATGCGTGCGCACTTGAGTAGCGTTGCGCGTGCCCACGTGCAACGCAATTGACTTGACGTCCTTGGGTCCATATCTGTGCATGCCGCAAAGCAGCATCAGGATCAGCCACTGGCCAAGAAGAAGAAGAGGCATGCTCGCCACAGAGGCGCTAGCCTCACCTTCCCCACTGAGATTGGTGACGTACTTCTCGACGCCTTCAAGAAATCGCTGGTGTTCCTCCGGAGTCCAGTATCTGCTCTGCGCCTGCCAGTCGAGGAATGCAGACGAGCGAGACAAGAAGAGGAGGTGGAAGAAGAGGGACGTTCAGCGCAAGATCTCCGGAAGCTAGAAGGAAGAGAGGAAGTACCTTCTTCTGCGCGCCCTTGGCCTTCTCTTGCTCGTAGAGACGCACCTTACCGTGCAGTCGTTCAATCTGCAGGTGCCGGGGTGTGGAAGGTTAGAGACCATGGAATGAAGCAAACCCACATGCGCAAAGTGAGTCCAAACAAACCGGGCACCCGCACATCCCAAAAAGACGCATAGAACTTACATTGAACAAAAAAAAATAATTAAAACCGCCAGTGCTAGCTTATTGGCGGCTCAAGAACAGCCGGGGGGGGACAAGACACAAGAATTTCGGAAATTATAAATAAACAAATCAAAAATTACAACTCTTGCCCAGGCCCGTACCTCGGCGCGCGCACGGTTGAGCTCTTCTTCAAGTTGCGCAATTCGGTGCTGCTGCTCAATAAGCATATTGTGGCGAATTTGCAGCTCCAGTTCGAGGTCGGCGTGGGCCAGGGGCAAAGTGGCCCTCCGCTGGTCTCGCGAGTCGCCCGCAACGTCACCAGGGGGAGGAGCGCCGCCGTGGGGAACAGGAGCTATGCCCCCGCCGCCGGTGTTGGGGAAGTGGCCCCCGGGAGCGATGTTGTTGCTCACGAGCCCGTGCCCAGAGTGAGGCTGCTGTGCAGAGAGGCCGCTCGCCGGAAACACGGGAAGGGCAGGAGCAGAGGCGCGCCCGGGCGGAGCAGGGTGGGCATAGCTGTGGTGAGGACCTGGATGGTGATGCACTTGGCCGAAGGAACTCTGTGGGTGGTGGGCTGAAGCTTGCGAAACACCCATAGTTTCGAGATGAGACGGCTGCAGGTGGGATGGTGGTTGAAGATGATGAGGATTTAATTGTTGCTGGTGATGCAGGTGAGGCATTTCCATTTTTACGCTGCCTCCTCCAGCAGTGTGATGATGCGTTGGATGGTTACCGGATGGTGGCCAACCAATTTGCTCGCCACCACCAAATGAATGACGATGGCTGAGAGTAGAAGAATGTTGCGGGGAAAACATGGCCCACACCCGCACTATTTGCCTAAACTTAAGGAAGCAAGAAGATAGAAATGCGGGCGTGGCCCGACGTGAAAGATGAAAAAAACAAAATCGGGTCCTCGTGCGCGTAGTAGCAGGCAAAGAAGAGGAGAAGTTAAAGAAACGCAGAATTGCTGGTGCACGTTATTGGTTAGCCCCGCGTCAACACGTTCATCAAGCCTCTTATTCCAACAGAATTTCACCCTAGTCGCCTCTACACGCGCAACGTTCACGAGTGATGGTGGCTTGTCTGCAGGCTCTCCACCACCTTGGCGCCCAACGCTTCCCACTTCCGTCGCACCCCGTCAGCTTAGGCTTGGTGGGGGGGGGGCAGCTAGGTTGGTGACACACCCTGGCAGTGGCTTCCTCAATCGCTGATACAGCGATCGCAAGAGACCTCACCACACTGTTGGCAGCTGCGGTCTGGTATTGTTTTACAACAACGTTTCAACAGGGTGCAGTCCCTCCCACCAAAAGTTGTTCACGAACCGTGGTTTCAACTGTAACGGTCGTAGGGCAAGGCCGTTGGGAAGCGCTAGACTCCCGCTCGGCCGCGCGTAGTGCGTGAAGAGCGTGATCAAGTCCAGTTTCGCATCCACGGCCAGGGTGGCGTGTGTAGAGAGAAGTTGGCCAAATAACCATGAATTGGCCAACAGGACATAACCGCAGACTCCCAGTTCGGTGTAGAAGCTGATACAGGCCTGTAAACCTGGGAGGTAGACAAGGTCAGACCGGCCGACACAGCTCATACCAGGTGCCATAACATACCTGGAGTGAAGAGCCACTTGCACTAGCTCCTGGCCAAAAGAGAAGCTCAAAGCCTGCCACAAGTGTCCACTTCACTTCAGAAACGTTGTACACACACAACACCATCGTGGCTCACCTGCACGTCAGAGTCTTGGCGCGGTTGCATCTTGCAGACCTTGTTTGTCTGACAAACGCTACTCGTTCAGCATCCTCTCTGAGTCCGGCTTGCCGGCCAGAGGATGCCGCACGTGCTTTGACCACGTGGGTATGGCTCCAATCAACACCTATTCCGCCGTCTAATTCTTCAGGACTGGAAGGCCGGTCGCTTCTGTTTTAAATTCCGCAGCCGGCTACAGAAACCATTTCCCTTCTCGTCGGTCCTCGTGGGCGCTGCCCCCCCTTGCATCTTGTATCGATAAAAACACAACAATTGAGCGCTGATTGTCGTGAAAGCCACACATCAACCGGCTATGTACACGACCAACCATCGCACGCCGCTCTTGACCCCTCGGGTCGTGGAGTTGCTTGAAAGTCTTAAAGCCGAATTCGAGGCGATCGCACACGATGCAAACCTTTTTAAACTTCAAAGAGACGACTACGAAAGAAAATGTACATGTTACCTCTGTTCTCCCTACCCACCATACTTCAGATGCTGATAATTTATGGTTGGTGCTCTTAGTGCAAGCGCAGCTGGGAGAGCTTGGCAATCTGCAACAGACATTGTACGATCTTGAAAGAAATCACACCAAGGTCAAACAAACGTGCGTGTTTCCCGCTCGGGTTGGCGTTGCACTGCATTTTTTGTCAGTCACTGACCAAGAATGCCTCGCAGGTTAGAGGAGGAGGTACTCAGATGGAAGCGCCAATCGGAAGCGCTGGCCAGCGGCACTGCTGGAGCCAGCACCCATAACCCCTCGGCAACAACAAACGGGGCGTTCGGGACACCACCCCCTCCGGTTAGGGTTGATGCCAGTACGATTTCGCGTTTTTACCCTCTTCTCCCTTCTCTCTCTCTCTCCCTCTCTCCATTTTCAAATTCTCATCTGAGTCTTTCTTCTTCTTCTTCTTCTCTCCCCTCGACTGTCACACAGATCCTGTAGCTCCGAACTTTGGTGGTCTGCCCAGCGGGTCCATGTTTCCGTATGGACTGAACCCGATCGACAATGCCAACAAGCGTGCCTTTTCTTCCACCTCGACCACTCCTTCTCCTGCGGCAACAATCCCTCCCACCAAGAGGCCACGCCAAGAGCCGTTTTACGAGGCACCACCAGTGACAGGTATTTTACCTTCTCGCAAAAACACTCATTTAGTACAATCAGGCAGCAGTTGTCTCCCTGTCCGCTGTCAGGATTATGAATTGTTAATATGTTATTATTTTGTGTGCAAATTCAGGCAGTGGCATTCCAGCGCCCAAACTCAGCCCACTGAGCGAGATGCCCACAAGGGTGAAAACAGAGAAGAAGGACACCGATGCACTGCCGATTGCGCCCATACGGGACCTTCCAGAGAACGGTACCGAGATACGCGGCGCCTTGTTTGCTTCTCCTTGGTAGCCCGTATTTACTGGAGTGACGACGCACCTCTATAGGCGAGAAGGAAAGCTCCGGGAAGAGAGATCAAGGCCACAGCCGCACCCCACCGGGCGAAAGGGCGCACTCCGTCTCGCCCACAATGGAAAAACCGGGGCGAAGCGAAGACAGACCTGAGTTCGCTCCCCCTCGCTCCTCTATAACTCTCCCGTGCGCGTTGCTGTCGTCCGAATCAAACGTGAGTTTCCGCCAGCCGTCTCGCTGATCATCGTGATGGTCGCCAACAACAAAAACAGAACCTCCCCTGATCCGACCAAAAAGGGAATCGACGAGCACAACTGCATCCGTAAAGATGATTGGACTGTTGGCTACAATCCCAGCGTGAACAAAACGATTGCCATCGACCTCAAGCATACCGAAGAACACTCCAGCGTTGTGTGTTGTGTGCGGTTCAATCATGACGGCAACTACATGGCAACAGGCTGCAACCGAAGTGCCCAGATTTATGACGTGGAGTCAGGCGTGAAAGTCAGGCACGTATTACACGTATTCCTGCTGTTGTTCTTGCAGTCGTCTGGGTTTGTGTATTGTCTAATAGTGAGCATGAGAAACCAAGAGGGGGAGAATGGGGGATGGGGAGGAGGGTGCACACGTTCTCGTGGTTGGCTGACCGAGCTTGTGCTGCAGTACATTTACGGACGAGAACGCCAAAGACGGTGACCTTTACATAAGGTCGGTCTGCTTCAGTCCAGATGGCAAGTATTTGGCGGCAGGCGCTGAGGACAAAACTGTCAAGGTCTGGGACATCGAAAAGAAGACCATCAAGTACACTTTTGTCGGCCATGAGTTGGACATCTACTCGCTAGACTTTTCGAGTGATGGTCGCTTCATCGTGTCAGGCAGCGGTGACAAGAGGGCCAAGATCTGGAGCATGGAGAGCGGCAAGGTATTATTGCCCTATTATTGTTATTATTCTTTTTAGTATTACTGCCCCTATGGTTGTATCGTGTATTTCACCCAAGCCTAACTGACGCAATTAATTGCCTCTGTGTAAAATTCAAATCAAACGGCATGTGGCTACGGCAGTGCCTCTTCACCCTCGGCAACGACGATGTCGGTCCCAAAGACGGTGTCACATCCGTTGCCATCAGTCCTGACGGTCGATACGTAGCCGCGGTACACTAGGCGCCTCGCTTGCGTTCACTCGCGCTCTGACGGCTCATCTCAGGCAACGACCTTGTTCTCCTTCAGGGTTCCCTCGACAGGATCGTGAGACTGTGGGACGCGGAGACAGGGTTTTTCCTTGAACGCTTTGAGGGCCACCTCGATTCTGTTTACTCTGTTGCCTTCTCTCCTGATGGCAAATCGCTCGCCTCGGGCTCGCTTGACAAAACTCTCAAACTTTGGGATGTCTGCAATACTCGAGCCCGGTCTCGTTGTCGTTCCACTTTCAATGGTCACAAGGTCCGGTGCCCTCCCTCTCCCCTCTAGTTTTTCTCTCTTACCGCCCGCTTCGAGCTCACGGGTATGAATCCACTGCAGGACTTTGTGCTCTCTGTAGCCTTTTCCCCCGACGGCAACTGGTTGATATCCGGCTCCAAGGACCGTTCCGTGCAGTTTTGGGATCCGCGCACTGCCGCGACACACCTGATGCTGCAAGGCCACAAGAACTCAGTCATTAGCGTTGCTGTCAGCCCCAGCGGCAAGGCCTTTGCTACGGGCAGCGGTGACTGTCGTGCGAGGATCTGGGCCTTCAACTCCATTTAGGCCGCTCGGCCGCTTTGTGGTGTCCGCTTCACGCGGGTTGGCCTCTGCACATACCCTCTCTCAGCCCCGCTTTTCCCTTTTCTCTTTCATTCTCTTCCTTTTGGCCCTTTTTAAACAATAAAGTCGGCCTAAAAAAAAAAACAACGTTGCTTTACCATGTCACCGACCACGCTGCTGCTGTCTTGTGTGCTTGTGTGCCTTTTGGCCGCCAGCAGCTGCTCTGCCTCGGCCAGTCCCGACTTGTCGCATGGTTTTGGTGATGGCATTGCGTGGGTCTCGTATCACGACGCCTTGGAACAGGCCAAGCAGCAGGACAAGCCTATCTTCCTGCTCCTCCACAAGAGTTGGTGTGGCGCTTGCAAGAGGTATTTTCCTGATGCACCACTTCTGCCCATGATCTTTTGTGATTGATCAGTCCTCTGAGGCTCATCATCAACCCGGGTTCAGGCTTAAGACCGAATTTGCAGCCTCGAAGGAGCTTGAAGAAGAGAGCAAGAAGTTTATCATGGTGAATGCCGAAGACGCCGAAGAGCCGCACGAAGATGCCACCTTTAATGTGGATGGAGGCTACATTCCTCGTCTGTTTTTCCTCACGCCAGATGGCCAGCTCTTGCGCGACGTGTACAACGAAGCAGGAAATGCTGCCTACAAGTATTACTACTTCACTTCTGCCCAGATACTTGCTTCCATGGCGCGGGCGCTCACTGCCGTTTCTGGTGGAGCTGTGGCCGCGAAGAACGAACTGTGAACATCGGCACCAAAAGCATCTAATAAAGAAGTCGAGATCTTTTTGCTGCAGCCACTGTTAGTTTTTTTTTCCTTTTGCTTTTGTTAACAAAAGCAAAAAGAAATACTAGGCGCAAATCAGAAGAATAAGTCTGTGTGGCACGCATGTGGATCTTGCCTCGGGCGACCAACACAACAGCCTTCTCGGCTGTGTGGATGGTGCTAGAAGAAAACGACTTTTTTAGCCTCGTTGAGAACAAGACATCCAGTAAGGCCATTATTGGCACAGTAGCCAGCCTATTTCGTAGGTACCTAAGTTATCCACCTCTCTTTGAGTTGCCTTTCTTCTTTCCCGCCGAGGGTAATGGGTGGTCGCTCTACAGAGTGGGCAACGCAGCTCGCGACGGCCTGGCAGGGGCTGCGGTCTCTGAACCGCTTCGCTATCGCATAGTTCTACGTGATGAGGAGCGCCACGCCCTCGCTTTGGCTGGTGCGCAAGAACCCCCTTTGTTGCCGTTCCGATAACACGCGTCCCCCTTCCAATCACTGATGGGTGATGATGGCACACGGCGCTTTGGTATCGTGCGTGATCCGTCTGCCTTCCTTTTGAGAGCAGACGACCGGGAAGAAATTGAACGAGACTGGGAGTGGATCAAGGTCATGCTGCTTCCGCGACTCTCGGGCCTCGACATGAGCCACCGCGAGAAACTACGGTACATCCTGGTACTTGGCAAGCTTATCCCGGACCCTGGGCAGCTCCCCAATCCTCTCTTGGGATCCTCATAGTCACCCCATTCTCCTCCTCCTACTCCTCCTCTCCATCGATAGGACAAGTTCACGGCGCGCTGCACGGAGGTCGGCGAGGAGGAGCTCAAGCGGCAGAGCGATAACCGCCATTACCAAAAGAAGTTTGGGCTCTCTCAAGAAGAGCTCATCGCCAGTGCGTCCCCCCCCCCCCTCTCCATCAACTTGGTCGGCACGGGGGGGGGGAGGAGGACGACTGCTGCTTTGTCTGTTTTTGTCTTTTCCCTGTTCAGGACCTGATTGACGCTCGCACCTGTATGCCTGCCTGTCTGTCTGTCTGTGGTGTCTGTGCGGTGTGTGGCGTGTGTGTGTGTGTGTGTGTCTCCTGGTCGGTGGTTGCTTCTCGCCACCTCTGGCAGCCTACTTTTGCTCGCTCTGGCAGGAGGGATTCGTGGGCACCCATCGCACTGTACGGAACTTCTGCTGCTGCTGCTGCTGCTGCTGCGTTCCGGCTTTGGCTTTGGCTTTGGCTTTGGCTTGACCTGCAGCCACCGCTGGTGGTGGGACCGCTATCCTTCAGGGCACCATGTGGGTCTCCGCCAATTACGTCTGTTTCGACTCGAGGCTCATGCGGCAAAAGTTCGTGATCGCCCTCCGTGACGTGGTCAAGATCACCAAGGGCACCTCCCACTTCGGCGTGCTGGACTCGTCTCTCTCCATCCACACTAAGCAAGGCGAGGAGGTGCCCCACCGCCTCCTCCTCCTCCTCCTCCTCTCCCTAATGCGCCCCGAGAGCGGGCATCCAATTATCGACAACGGAGCACCACAAATGCGTGGTAGTGGTAGTGGTAGTGCTCGTCGTGGTCGTGGTGGTGGTGGTTTTGTTTGCTTTCCTTTTGTGGTTCTTCGGTTCGGGGGTAGGGGGGGGGGGTGGAGGCGATTTCGAAAAAAAAGAACAACAGATCAATCGAGCTTACCATGGAGGGCCGGCCTCCCCCATGCAGTATTTCTTCTCGACGCTGTTCAACCGGGACGAAGTCATGTCTCTGCTCGAGCATCTCTGGACCGCCGCCCTTGACCGTCTTCTTTCGTCGTCCTCGACCGCCACCGCATTCAGCTCCTCTCTCTCATCGTCCTCGCCTTCCCCGTTTGCGGGCCCACCGGACATCTTCGCGCCCCTCCCCGTCCCCTCCGACGGGGCCTCGCCGTCTCCTCCGCGCATCCCGCAGCAGCAGCAGCAGCTCCCAGTGCCGCCGCTGTCTGAATTAGCGTCGGCCCAAGGCCCGATGACGGCATCGGGCCTGTCGCAGCATATCGACAGCAGCAGCCCCACCATCACGTCGACCACCTCAAGCGGCGGAGACGACGAAGGTGTCATCGCACCGATGGACGCTCACGCAGCTCGCTCGCCGCCTCTCTTTTCTCCTCCATTTGCCCGGTGCATGCCCTCCCCTTCCCCACCGCCCCTCCTCGTCCCCACTTCCCAGGTGGAATGTGGAATAGTCTAAAAAGTAAAAAAAAAAAATACAAATAATATTAATAATACAAAACAACCACAAGCCTCCTCCTATTATTCGCCTATGTGGCTCACGCGTGGGGGGAGGGGGCTTCAGTCGGAGCTTGGCGACGAAATCCGAGCTCACACGGAGACGAGCGGCACTCGAGATTCTCGCCCTCTTCCGTTTCCCGCCTCACGAGGCCCCTCTCGAAGGTTGGATGTTCCATTTTAGTTTATTTTATTTTGTTTAAATCCTCCTGACCCGCGCGTCATGATGGTGGTGCCGATTACTTGCAGAGCACCAGTGTAGCCTTCTGTGGGACGGGACCTACCTGAAGGGCATGATCTACATCTCCCGTTCCTTTCTCTTCTTCCGGTGCTTCCTCCTCTTTCTCTTGTTCTTCCTCCCCCTCCCCTCCCCCAAATGGGAAAGTGAGGAGAGAGAGAGAGAGAGAAAGAGAGAGAGAGAGAGAGAGAGGCCCACCGCTCCAGCTTTGAGTTGGGTGGGGCTTGTGTTGTGTTAATGCGTTATTGGTGGGTGGGGGACCGTCCACAGATCGACCAAAGGAAGCGAAGTGCGACTTACGCTCCCGTGGGCCACAATCGATGGCCTCTCCAAGGACAACCCCTACAAGTCGGCCGTCAGCCTCCTCGCTCACGACAAGCGCTGGGAGCGTCTCGGACTTCCCTCTACCCCGCGGCAGGTGAGAGAGAGAAAGAGAGGGGTCCCTCCCTGCCCCGCCCCGCCACTCTTCTCCCCAATCTCCCTCTTCCTCTCTCTTCCCCCCCCCCCCGACGCTGTCTGCACCGCTTCGCTCATCATTGATCATCTTCGTCGTCATCATCATCATCATCATCATCCCGTGGTGTATGTGCTTGCGTGGTGGTCACGTGTGGCGTACCCCGTCCCGTCCCTTGATACCACCCATCGCGTCCGCCCGGGATCGACCGCCAGTATGTCTTCTCCTTTGTGGGGACTGTGCGAGCAGCCGAGGTGATCAGCGGCATCATAACGCGTTGGAAAACGCTTGTAGATCCAATGCTCGGCTCGGCTTCGTCAAATCTGTCCGCCGCCTTATCGTCGTCATCATCATCAACGTCATCGTCTCCATCCCCAATCTCCTCCTTGTCGTCGGGGACCGCAGCCATGTCCCTTGTGGGCGGGCCCCCTTACGGCGAGGCCCATGAGATGCGATCCCGCCAACGCGAGGACACCGGCGAGTCCGACCAGCCCCACCACCACCACCAGGCCCCGCCCTACCGATACCACAACGAAGCGGGTAGACTCTCTCTCCCCCCTCTCTCCTTTAATGCTCTCTCTCTCTCTCTCTCTGTCTCTCTCTCTCTCTCTCTCTCTGCCTCATCCAATCCAATCCCGTGGTGGCTGGGTGGTGGCTGGGTGGTGATGATGCCGTTGATGACGATCATCATTATTGCCCCAGAGTTGGAGGAGAAGTGGAACGCCTACTTTGAGGTCTACGGAAGCGGCACATGCATGATGATTACCCCCGAGCTCAAGCACCTCATCCGCCTGGGCATTCCTCAGTCCCTGCGCGCTCAGCGTATGCATGCTCCTCGCCCCGCCCCGCCCCGCCATCATGCCCCACGACTCTTGAGAGAGAGAGAGAGAGAGTCATCCTCTTACCCCAAATCTCCTCTC
>NAVB01003619.1:0-11060 GCA_002179805.1 Acanthamoeba lenticulata | reverse complement strand
ACGACCTCGTAGGCGCCCGGGAACACGTTGGTGAACTGGAAAGCGCCGTTGGGTCCGGTCGTCATCGTAGTGCGGTCGGCGAGCTTGGCGTTGGCCTTGGCCTTGAGCGTGACCGTCACGCCGGCGGGACCGCCCTGGTTGGCGCCGAGGCTGTGCACCTGGGGGAGAGAGGCGTCAACGACAAGACAGGAGAGGAAGATGAAGTGGATGAAGCCGTACAGTGCCAGAAAGAACGAAGCCAGTGACGATGAAGTTGTAATCGCGCGATGGGTCGCATCGGCCCTCCTCGATCAGAACGGAATTGGGTTCTGGCAGAAAGAGGCAAAGGCGGATCGAGTGACGTGAGTGTGCATTTAATGGGCCGTGATGACAGTGTCAAATTGTACCAAAATTCCATCCCTCGGGACCGTGGACTCGGATGTTGAAAGAGCCCTTGTCGTAAATCGGAAGGAAATAGTAGCCATTGGGCGCGCACTCAGCCCGCTCCTTGACCAACCCACCATCCACACTCACCAGCTCGACATGGATCGATTCGAAGGGCAGCTTGGGCGCATTTCCCTTGCTGCAGCATGATTATGACGATTAGATCACTGAGATAAGGCAAAATTCTAAATGGCAAGGAAATGCGAAGCCAAAATCGCACCTTTGGAGGTCCTTGGAGAGGCGAACGAATCCACCGCAACCAGCAATATCATCGGAAGAAGAAACGGAGGAAATGAAAGCCAGGCACAACAAGACCACAGCGGCCAAAAAGGCCACAGTGTTTCGCTCCATCTTGTGTGTCGGAGGCGCCGCGCGAAATGGAGAGCTGCCCCTGTCAGAGGCACACGACAATCTCCTTCACTTCGCTACAGAGAATTTGTGGCGGTAAATGTTTTGGGCCAAGTTATTTGGAGAATTAACTCTGGTCGGCAATTACCGGGAACAGCAAACCTGGTTTTTGTTGGGCGAGAAATACGGAAGAGGTCTTTTTCGCTTTCCCTCTCTTCTGGATCGCCTCTCCCTGTGCCGTCCTTCCCCCTCCATCCGCCATGCCGAAGAAAGAGAAGAAGGTGAACAAGAACACCGTCATCTCGCGGGAGTACACCATCAACCTGCACAAGCGCACTCATAACCTGTACGTCCTGATCCTAACCTGCACTACAATGCGGGCCCATTGCTGGTGAATTGTTGACCGATTTTTCTGATTTATTTGTTCCGTCGTACAGTCAGTTCAAGAAGCGCGCTCCCCGTGCCATGAAGGAGATCAAGGCCTTCGCCCGCAAGGCTATGGGCACCTCGGATGTCCGCCTGGACGTCAAGCTGAACCAGTACGTCTGGTCGCAGGGTATCAGGAACGTGCCCTACCGCGTGCGCGTGAGGCTTTCGCGCAAGAGGAACGAGGATGAGGATGCTCGCGAGAAGATGTACACGCTCGTGTCCTACGTGCCTTGCGCCAGCTTCAAGGGTACCGTCACTGAGGTTGTGGAGGATTCGTAAATGATGATTCTTGTGGCACAAATAGACCTTCCTCTTCGATATTTTTGCACATTCCCCCAATCTTTGCTCGTAGCCGCCAACGCGCGGAGTAGCTCTGCTCTGTTGTGCTCGCACAGCGCACCGCCGGAGTGGCCTTAGCGGACTCGTCTTTCCTGCAACACGTTGGCTATCTTCAGTTTTGGCCAAGGCCTCTCGCGCTCACTTGCACACCAGTGGTAATAAGCGCCATAACGCCAGGCTGGGCACGCCCATACAGCTACACAAGGAAAGCAACTAAGGGGTGGTGAAAACTTTGTGGCGCTCTATTTCGTGAGGCAAACGATGGTGCACTTTACAGCAGTAGAAAAAAGGAAGACAGCTACCGCTACTCGACAAGAGAAGGGAGACTAGAAGGAGAGGGAAGAGACGGAGGCCGAAGCGGCTTCAACGGGTCGGCTTAGCCGCTGCAACTCTCGCAGCCGGGGTAGCAGACCTCGCCATCATACTCCACAGAGGGTTTGCTGAGGCCAGGCATGTCGTCGAGCATCGACGCGGCGGCGACCTTGGCGGGTGAGGCGCGCACGGGCGTCGTCGCCTGCTTAATGGGCGTCGTAGTGGTCGACGTCGACTGCCTGGCGGGCGACTTGGCGATAGCGGCCGCGGGGGCCTGGGCCATGACGGGCACCTCCTGCTCGACCGTGAACTGGATCGCGTTGGCGGCCGGCCGGGTGCGCAGGTAGTACATGCCCGTCTTGAGGCCCTTGCGCCAGGCGTAGAAGTGCATCGAGGTGAGCTTGGCAAACGAGGGCTCGCCCATGTAGACGTTGAGCGACTGGCTCTGGTCGATGTAGGCCGAGCGGTCGGCGGCCATGTCGATGATGACGCGCTGGGGCAGCTCCCATACCGTCTTGTAGAGCTTCTTGATGTCGTCAGGGATCTCGTCGATGCGCTGGACCGAGCCGTTGTGCTGGACGAGCTTGTTCTTGAGCTGCGGGGACCAGAGGCCGCGCAGCTGGAGCTCGCGCAACAGGTGCTCGTTGACGACCGTGAAGTCGCCGGCCAGGATGCGGCGCGTGTAGATGTTGGTCGTGTAGGGCTCAAAGCACTCGTTGTTGCCGAGGATCTGCGAGGTCGACGCAGTCGGCATGGGCGCGACGAGCAGCGAGTTGCGGAGGCCGTGGCGGGCAATGTTGGCGCGCAGAGTGGCCCAGTCCCAACGGTCCGACGGGACGACGCCCCAGAGGTCGGGCTGCAGCTTGCCCTTCGAGGCCGGCGAGCCGGGGTAGGTCTCGTAGGTGCCCTCGACCTGGGCCAGCTCGTTCGAGGCCACGCAAGCGGCATAGTAGATGGTCTCAAAGATGGCGCGGTTGAGCTCGCGGGCCTCGTCGCTCTCCCACGGGTGACGCAGGATCATGAAGACGTCGGCCAGGCCCTGCACGCCAATGCCGATGGGGCGGTGGCGCTGGTTCGAGGTGCGGGCCTCGGGCACCGGGTAGTAGTTGATGTCGATCACCTTGTTGAGGTTCTTGGTGACGACCTTGACCACGTCAAACAGCTTCTGGTGATCAAACTGGCCGTCGACGATGAACTTGGGCAGGGCGATCGAGGCCAGGTTGCACACGGCCACTTCGTCGGGCGAGGTGTACTGGATGACCTCCGTGCACAGGTTCGACGACTGGATCGTGCCCAGGTGCTGCTGGTTCGACTTGCTGTTGCAGGCGTCCTTGTAGAGCATGTAGGGCGTGCCAGTCTCGATCTGCGACTCGAGGATCGCAAACCAGAGCTCCTGGGCCTTGACCACCCGGCGGGCGCGGCCCTCCAGCTCGTAGCGCTCATACTTCTCCTCAAACTCCTTGCCCCACGAGTCAAACAGGCCGGGCGCCTCGTTGGGGCAGAAGAGCGACCAGTCGCCGCCAGACTCGACGCGCTTCATGAAGAGGTCGGGGATCCACAGGCCGTAGAAGAGGTCGCGAGCGCGGTTCTCCTCCTTGCCGTGGTTCTTCTTGAGCTCCAAAAAGTCAAAGATGTCGGCGTGCCACGGCTCGAGATAGATGGCAAAGGCGCCCTTGCGCTTGCCGCCGCCCTGGTCGACGTAGCGGGCAGTGTCGTTGTAGACGCGCAGCATCGGGACGAGACCGTTCGAGGTGCCGTTGGTGCCGCGAATGTACGAGTTGGAGGCGCGGATGCGGTGGGCAGCGACGCCGATACCGCCAGCTGACTTGGAGATGAGGGCGCACTGCTTGAGCGTGTCGTAGATACCCTCGATCGAGTCCTCCTTCATGGTGAGGAGGAAGCACGACGAAAGCTGTGGGCGGGGGGTGCCGGCGTTGAAGAGGGTGGGCGTGGCGTGGGTGAAGAGCTGTTGCGAGAGCAAGTCGTAGGTCTCGATGACGGCGGGGATGTTGTCCATGTGAAGACCGACGGCAACACGCATGAGCATGTGCTGGGGGCGCTCGACGATCTTGTCGTCGATCCGGAAGAGGTAAGACCGCTCGAGGGTCTTAAATCCGAAGTACGTGTAGTTGTAATCGCGTTCGTACTTGATCGCCGCCTGGAGAGCCTCCGCATTCTTGACGATCACCTCATAGACGTCGTCGGCGATGAGGGCCGAGCGCAAGCCAGTCTTGGCGTTAACATAGGTGTAAAGGGTGCGGGCAGTCTCGACGAGGGACTCCGACGTGTCCTTCTGGAGGTTGGAGATGGCAATACGAGCAGCGAGCACGTTGTAGCCGGGGTTGTAGGAACCCATGTAGGCCGCCGTCTCAGCTGCGAGGTGATCGAGTTGCGCGGTGTGGACGCCATTGTACACGCCCTGGACGACCTTCTGAGTCACCAGGACGGGGTCAACGTCGCTGGGAAGGGCTGGCTCGAGCTGACACAAGAGCTGGAGCCTTCGTGTAATCTTGTCGAACGAGACCTAGAAGGGGGCGAGTGATTAATTCTTGGAAAATCACTTCATGTCACTCAAGGGCTTTAGTGTCGAACGTACCCGCTCGGGCTGGCCGTCTCGCTTAATAACATACATGGTATGGGATGTGTGTGAGGTTGATGAACGACAGCAATACTGCCAAGCCGACTGTCAGCCGAGTCGTGTCGTGGGTTGGGGTGTGGTTTCAGTATGGGTGAGCAGTGCCCGGCGCCGGCGTTTGCCTTTCTGCGCTTTGTGTTTTCCCGCGCGTTCGCAACGGCCAAAAAGCTGCAACGTTCTGCCGTCGAGCGCGGCAAAGAATAATAAAACACAAAAGTAACGGTCGCGACGCTTTTTGAACCTGTCCGCGATTTCGTGGAAGAAATTGTTTTCGGCAACATCTTCTGTCGGCGCTTCGACGCAGCGCCTCTTCGGGGAGACAACGGCTACATTAGGACACATTTCTGGGCTTTCTCTTGTTCTGGAGCAGCTTCCAGGCCTTCCCACGGCTCCAGACCAAATAGTCGCTTGCCCAGCTCGCTCGGCTCGAAGCCCTCGGGCAGCCGCATCTGCAGGACTTGGGCTCTGTGAGATCCCGACAAGAAGGCGAGAGCGATCAGTTCATGTCGTGCCAACGACGATCTCTGGGACATGTTAACGGAAACGCACCGCGCTTTCCAAGCGGGCGAGTTGTGCGGCGGCTGAATGACGGCCGGAAACATCTTGACGTACTGCACAAAGCGGAAGTTGGGCCCTTCGTTGGGGAAGTTGCAATGGGGCATCTTCGACAACCAGATGACAAGTGACCCTGCCCCATTGAACAACACAAACAACAACGGCGACGAAACGTAGTGAGCACGTTGTCATTGGAAGCACCTGAGTTGGGCTCAATACGTGGCCGTGCCTTTGCGAGCGGTGATCTTCTGGGAGTGGAGTCGGAGTGGGTCGTCCTGTGGCACCGACACAAAGGACCCCTTGTTATAGATGGGCGTCTGCTTGGCCCAGGTCTCGAGGAAGTTGTGGAATCCGGGCACGGTCTCGAACCCGCCGTCGGCCTCGGTGCTGTCGGACAGGGCCAGGAGGCCCTGGACCTTCTCGTGGCCCTTGAAGTCGATCGTGTTGTTGTGTTCCGTGATGAATCGCATGTCGCTTGACATCAGCCAGTTGTCGTGCTCTTCCTGCGGGCTGCTCGGGCGGTTGGGCTCAGGTTCGAGGCCGTACCAGGCCCACACGGCCATGTCCCAGTGGAACCACTGCTCTGTCGTGCGCCACTGGGGCCTGTCCTCAAAGACCACAACCTCTTCCTCCTCCTCCTCCGTTCCTTCTCCCTGCTCGCCCTCTGCCCTCTTGCGCACGAAGCGGATGTTCTTGGTGGGCCGCATGACGCCGTAGCGGTCGACCGCTACGACCAACTGGTCAGTCCCGAACAGATTGGCGTAGACCTGATGCACGCGGGGGTGTTGGCGGTTGGACCAGGCACGCAGGCCGGCCGCGACGTTGCTGCCGAGGATGCCCGCACCACGGACGGGCCACTTCTCCCATGTGTTGGCGTCGTGGCGCGACAGCGCCGTTTCGTCGAACGTGGTCGACTTGGCCAGCCGCTCCGTGTCTTTCCATATCTCGTCCACCGTGGCCTAGTGCCAACGAGGATTAAAGTGAAGATTAAGAAGTGATTAATGATGATAACTCGTTCGCAACAGCAGCCGAAAAGGAGGGCAGGGGAAGGAGCAAGGTACTTCAACTTCCTCTGGGGTGAGCACGTCGTGCACGACCACGAAACCATAGGTGGCCAGAAAGGCGCGCTGTCCTTCCACGTCGTCGACCGCAAATGACTGCACAAACCCCTCTTCATCCACGGGTGCCCGCACGCCCTGAAACACGGCCTTTTCTCCCTGCTTCTCCATCTTCCCTTCTCCTTCTCCCTGCTTCTCCATGTTGCTGGTTTCCTTTACGGCCCAGGTTTGGCAAGCGAGAAAGGAGGACGCATGGCCGCGGCTTTTTGTGGTGCTCGCGTTCGGCGAACACGAAGAAAGGGTTGTGGAATGTAAAGGGTCCAGCTTCATCAAGAGGTCGCCGAGACGTTGTGCTGCAATAGCGCGGCGGAGAGCTCGGGCAGGGCAATTGAGCGCTGATCCCCTGTGTCGAGGAGCTTGAGCGTCACGGCGTTGGCTGCCAATTCCTCGGGCCCGACGAAGACGGCCGCGGCAGCGTTGGCTTTCGTCGCCTTCTTCATCCACTTGCGCAACTTGCCAGAGCCTTCCGTGGCGTCCACCTTCTGCACCACGACAAAGCCGTCTCGTCGCAGCTGCTCGCTTACGCGCATGGCGTACCCGACCAGCGCCACTTCCTTGGCTCGCCTTTCGTTTGCGTCTGCGCTGGCCGCGGGCTGTTCGTCGGCCACCAACAGCACGTAAAGCGGACGGGATGGCGCCGGCACGAGCGCGCGGTCCAGCACCAGCGCCAGCCGTTCCACTCCAGCGGCCCAGCTATAGCACAGCGTCGGCACGACATCAGACGCAACACAAAGCGAGGCACAAGAAGCATGCACGACGCCTACGTACCCGACGCCGGAGATGGCGGGACCGCCAAAGGTGGAGACCAACGAGTCGTAAACACCACCGGCCAGGAGGGTCGCTTGCTGGGGTCCGAGCTGTGGGCCCGGCCGGCCCACAAACTCAAACACGGTGTGGCCGTAATAGTCAAGGCCCCGCACGAGCCGAGGGTTGACATCGAATCTGCACCGAAGAGGACCGATGAGCAGAGCGCGAGATGTTGTGGGCTCACGGGTTCAATGCGTGGCGCCTACCTCAGCTGCAACTGCGTCAAAAGCTCGCACACTTGGTGGAAATGGTCCCGGCTATGCTGGCTGAGGTAGTCTCCCAGCACGGGACACTCGCGCGACTGCACCACCTGCTGGTCTGCCGCATCCTTGGAGTCGAGCACGCGCAGCTCACTCCCGCGCTCGAGCCTGGTGATGCGCATCAAAGTGGCGTCAGCGCTAGGCTGAGAGGCGGGAAGAAGGTAAACAGGCCGCTTGGCGCGAGACGAGCACCCACCGAAACACAGAATCGGCAGACAGGAAAGGCTTCTGTGCGAGGAGGTACTCGCGCAAGGCCGCCCGATAGCGGTCTCTGCTCTCCGGGTCGCCCAGGCTGTTGACCTCGAGCTGGTGAGGGACAAGCAGGAAGGATGAGCCTCAAGCGACAGCGACGCTGAGCAGGGCAACCCACACGGTAGCATGCACCTTGGAAACGTCGCCCAGGCGTAGAGCGTGTAAAAACGACGAAGCGGCCTGGATGACCTCGGCCACTGTGTCGGGCGTCGAGGGGCCGAGATTCTCCACACCGACCTGGTGGAACTGCCGTTGGCGCCCCTTTTGAGGCCGCTCGTAGCGAAACATGGGCCCGCTGTAGAAGTAGCGCCGCGGGAGGTCGCCAAAGTCCTTCTTGCTTACGAACGCCCGGACAACGCCTTGCACAAACAAGCAAACGACTCAGTGGGCGATGACACACGTGTGCCGCATACACGCACACGTGCAAATGCTGGCGTATGCCGTACCTGCAGTCCCCTCTGGGCGAAGCGTGAGACTGTTGTTGCCCTTGTCTTCGAACGTGTACATCTCCTTCATGACCACGTCCGAGTCCCCACCAAGGCTCCGTTGGAACACTTGTGTGCTCTCAAACATGGGCGTCTGGATCTGCACGTTGTGGTCGTCTGGCGATGTTAACACGACCAGACTTCCTCCAGCAGCGCCGCCAGCAGACAAGACGAAAAGGAGCAGAAAAAAGTCGGGCAATAAATGGGTGAGGGCGGTGGGCACCTCGTCAAAGGCGTAACGGGAGGCAACGCGCCGGGCTGTGTCTACAATGAAGCGGTGGGTCGCCAAATCGTGGCCCTCGAGGTCGTGCGTCCCGCGCGGCGGACCAACTGGGCTGGTTAGTGGTGCCGCGGCGGAGCTGGTACAGCGCCTGGCATTCCTAGCGAGCGTGCACAAAGGGAGCTCGCGCCAGCCACCTGTGAGAGACCGCCCGCGCTTCCACATCTTGTGCCCACCCTTCTTAGAATAAAACTTGTTTTATATGCTCTATTTTCCCAACATTTTTCCTTCTTCCTGCCCGAATAACCACATAAGCTCCGAGCCAAGACTATCACGCTAACTGGCTCCCTGATCGATGCAGGGAGGATGGGCACAACATGGCCAGTACTCGGGGGCAGGCTGGTAAAGCAAGAGGAGGAGAGCAGAGTCCTTGCCGTTCGAGCTTGGAATTGCTGGAATTTGGGAGATGAGTGTCTGCAAAAAACACACCCAATGAGGGGTGCACCGCATTGGGGCGAGGCAACCCAAGGTTGGCGCAGTCGGGACCGTAGCTGAGGGCGTCGCATTGCCATCAATTAATCGAACGCACGTACAATTAAGACAGAATGGGAAGCGAACTTGACTGCGCGCTTGATTTGATGAGGCGTATGCCTCCTTCCTCCATCGAGGACAACCTTGCGGGTCTCATCGACCTGGTTCCTGACCTCACCGAGCAGCTGCTCAGCATGGTCGATCAGCCCCTCAAGGTCGCGCATGACGCGTCTGCTCGCCGAGACTACCTCCTCTGCGACTACAACCGTGATGGCGATTCCTACCGGTACTCCTTCTCCTTTCATTTATAAATGGCATGAAGCCAAGCCAGTGAGTCAATCACTTGAGATATTATTTAGGGTGCTAGTCAGTAAAATCGCGTTCCTAATGAGCCGCCTTAATTGCCCACCAGGTCGCCGTGGACTAACAAGTACGACCCTCCGCTGTCGGATGGTGCCCTGCCCTCGTCCCAGCTCAGGCAGCTCGAGGTTCAGGCCAACGAGGTTTTCGACATCTACCGTGACCTGTACGTGCCATTTTCGCTTGTGGAGTTTTCAAGTGGGGGGGGGGGTCAGCATTACTGACCAATTTTGATAGGTACTTCGAGGGTGGCGTTTCCTCTGTATATTGCTGGGATCTTGACGATGGATTTGCCGCTGTTGTACTTATAAAGAAGAGTACGTGGCTTGCTGCAGCAGTAGCGATCAAATCACTCCATGGAGCCGCCAATTGACGCTCTCTGTTTCCTCCCCCATCTCCACTTTGGCAACAACAGCTCAGGACCAGTCGAAGAAGGGTCAGCCCATGAAGGGAACGTGGGACTCCATCCACGTCGTTGAGGTGGTCGACAAGGGCAAGAACGCGCACTACAAGCTCACTTCCACTGTCATGCTTTTCATCGAGACTGAGACCAAGGAGACTGGCCGCGTCACGCTCGCTGGTTCCCTCACCCGTCAGGCATGAGCCCCCCCCTTCTTCGTTCATCTTTCTCTTGTGTACGTGGTTGCCTCTTTTGCTAATCTTCTTCCTCTACTTGGTTTTGCTTTGGTGCCTTTTTTTTTCCTCTTCCTCAACAGGACGAGAAGGACTTCCCTGTGGACAAGGTGAACCCGCACGTGGCCAACGTTGGTCGCATGATCGAGGACATGGAGCTCAAGCTCAGGACCACGCTGCAGACCATCTACTTCGGCAAGACCAAGGACATCGTGAACGAGCTCAGGCAGGTGGTGCCCGTCTCTGTTCTCAAGAGCAGGTCCGCCCTCCAGCAGCAGATCGCTGGTGCCATCGGCGGCAGGGCGGGCGGCCAGTAAGCCAGAAATCTCTCGACCCCCCTTCCACTGTTGTTCTTCTTCTGTTGTGCCGTACCCATAAAAACGCCTTCCTGTCCAAATACTGCGACATCTCGTCTTGTTGAGCGCCACGCAGCCTTTTCGGTCCCTTTTTCTGCCCCAAAGAAAAAACAAAAAATAAAATAAATTATCAAATTTAACAAAGCGAGGACCGGGTGGGGGAAGATGGTGAAGGTGATCCTTTTCCACCTGTTTAATGGGCAGCAGGTGGTGGGCATCGATGAGGAGCCGCTTGCCATCACGTGCGGTGCCTCGAGCACGATTCTTGCCGCCACCAAGGCCGGTACGCCCGGAGACCTCTTTTTCGATTTCTTTCTATTACTGCATCGACGAGCCTCTCGTAATCAAGTAATGGGTTTTTGCTGTCCACAGGGCGAGTCGAAGGCTTCGCAGCGGGCACCGAGTACGTGCGTGCGTTTAGCTTCGAGACCGCGAGTGCGACCATCGCTGGCCTACACCACGTGCCCGCCCTAGACTGGTGCGTGCCCCCGACTGTGTGCCTCCTTCTCGCCTGTCTGCTCCGTCTGTGCTTCAAGGCTAACGCTGGCCACGGGTATGTATGGCCTCAGCGTGGTGACGCTCGAGCGCGAGGGCCCACACTCGGTCATAAACGTGGTGCGTGCCTATTACCGCTACCACGGCGGCAGTGAAGACGGCTCCACGTCCCGTTCGGCGGGCAGCATCGTGCAGCTCGCTGTGCCCTGGTCCGTTCAAACGCTCGCCGTTTGGTACATCGCCTGCCCATGAACATGAAGCCTGCTTGCTTCTTCTTGCTCTTTCCTGACATACGGTTCGGCCACCAGCGGCGCGACGGGACGGGTGCTGGCGGGCGGCGAGCGGGGCCTCTCGCTGTGGGCCCTTCACGAGGAAGGGCAACCGCCCGAGCACCTTATGGACCTGGACACCTCGCACTCGCTCCCCGTGCGCCGACTCGCCATCCACCGCGACTACCTCGGTACGCTCTACTCGCTATTTATTTTATTTTTTATTTTTATTA
>NAVB01003614.1:0-10952 GCA_002179805.1 Acanthamoeba lenticulata | reverse complement strand
CGTGGGCCCAGTGCACCTTGTTCAGTGAGGTACGCAGTGACAATAACATCACGTAATGAAGACTAACCTGCATTTCCAACAACCACAGGCCAAGGAGAAGCGAATGTTTGATCTGGTCGTCTTCCTCGTGCGGCTGTTCCAGCATATCGACGACGAGTTCCCTGAAGTGTTTGCCTACATCCCGCAGATGTACCTTGAGACCTTTGTTGAGGCCTTCCACTCCCTGAGGCGAGCCGATCCTCCTTACGACCTCCTTCAAGGTAACCACCCCTCAGTGTCAGCAAGGTTGAACCCAAACTCACCTGCAATGGCATTTCACAGAGTCGAACGTGGAGGGGATGCAAGAAGTGATCACTTTCCTTGTTCAGCATTTCCCCGACGCACGGATCATCAATCCTGGTACGACTGCACGCACAGGACCGCCCAGCAACACACTCGCCACGAGCTCACCACGCGTGCTACATGTGGCGATCAGATACGAGAGACACGCTGCTGCAGTCGCTCTCAGTGCTGTTGCAGTACCCGACCTTTGTGCGCGTCCTGGAGGCCAACGCGATGGCGCGCGAGCGGCTTCTTCCGCTTTTGCTCACGGCCTTTGATAACCGCAACTGGGCTACGGTCGCCACCATGTTCCCGCGATTGCTCAAAGGGCGAGGCTTCGCGCAGCACCCTCGTACGACGGCGGAAGCTGCCAGCCCCGAGGCCGCCGCTCCGTCGGAGGTGTTTGAGCGCATCCTGGCCCGCCTTTACGAGGACGACAAGCGCAGCGACGGCAAGGTTGTGTCGGAATTCATCAACAAGCTTTTCAACAACCTCAACTGGACTGTGTCGGAGCTCGAGGTCGCCATGCGTAACGTACGATGTTGCCTCTTCTTTCAACGCGGGGCCGCAGCCACGCACTCACTCACTCACTCGACGTGATCGTTTATTGTAGTTGCTTCAATCGACGCAAAACGTGTTCGCCTACGAGGAAGAGGTGCAGGCGCTGCAGCGACGATGCAGCATCATGTTCGAGCTCTCGGTCGCCCTCCTCAGGTGCTCCCCGCCCTCAACCCGCACAACAAACACTGCCACCGCCGTGTTGACAAAATTAAACGCAGGATGGTGGAGGCCATCTCGGCGGTGACGCCAGAAGTCATCCTCGAGGAGGAGCTCAATGTCTCGCGCATCTGCGAGCTTCTGCTCTATGTAGTCAGTCGGACATCCACCGGCCCCAACGCAGCCATGTTCCAGAGCGTAACTTCCCTGGACATCATGCGGGTCGGCCGGGCCACCCAGATGACCCAAGTGGCCATCCTCGCGCCCGTGGTGGGCATCCTCCTCAACCTTCGAGCCGCTGCCGCCGCGTCCAGTACGTCAACGGCGCCGCCCAAGCACGACGTGATCGACGTGCTGCTCAACACGGAGCAGTTCACGATGGAGAGCCTCGACTACATCGCCGGCCTGGCCTGGCGGGATGAGTTGCCGCCCGACCGCGTCGAGAGCGAGCTGGGCCGTTTGACGGCCTTTATGAACGACCTCAAGCAGCGCGAGGCCGAGAAGAAGGCGCGGGCGGTCGATACCAGCCAGTCGGCGGAAGAAGAGGGCGAGCTCTGCCCGATCTGCTATGCCGACGTGATCAACACCACATTTTTGCCGTGCAAGCACCAGTCGTGCAAGAGGTGCATCCAGAGACACATGCTGCAGAGCAAGACCTGCTTCTTCTGCAAGGCCGAGATCACCTCCCTCGAGTCTGCTTGAGCAGGAACTTCGGTTCGGTGGTCGGAAAAAATGTGGAACTTGGATTAAAAAAGCAGGATAAAGGCGGTAACGTTGTTGCCACGATCTCTCTCTTCCGCCACCGCCACTTTGTGCACCGAAGCCATGGCCCTTTTCGTAGGTTTGTAAACCGGTTAATGATGGGGAGAACGCTGGTGGAGAAAGACCGGAGGAAGGGAAAATGGAGAAGATCGTTAACGATCCTTGTGAAATTTTTTATCTTACATAGGCGCCCACATCCTCTCTGATCTAATTCCGTTCCGTTCCCACGATGTCCCGGCCGCCATTTAGCCTGCTTACCGCCCAACCGCTTTCCCGTTTTCCGTCCGCCCGTTTACAGGAAGACTCGCCCACGACTGCCGTCCCCGCGATTTGGAGGACTTGTTCTACAAGTACGGCAAACTCATCCGCTGCGATGTGAAGAGGGGTACGTAGGGCCTTTAAGGTTATTTCGCATATCAAGGAAGTGTGACCCCCTTCCCCGTCGCTGTCAGGTTACGGCTTTGTGGAGTACGAGGATCGGCGTGATGCGGAGGATGCCCTCCGTGCTCTGGATGGCACTTCCATCTTGGGAATGAGAATCGCCATTGAGTGGGCTAAGGGTGCCCGCAGGACCGGTACGGTTCACCCTCCTTCTGTTTCGCTTGCAGCCCATCTTGGGGAGTCTTACTTGTTCCCCTCTCGGCACACAGACAGCGACACTTGCTTCCGCTGTGGCGAGGAGGGACACTGGGCCCGTGATTGCCGCAATCCCGCCGCAGAGCGGCGGTCTGGTGGCGGCGACAGCCACCGTGGAGGCCGCGACAGCCACCGCGGCCACTCGCGCTCGCCGCCTCGTCGCTACCGCTCGCGGTCCAGGACTCCTCCGCCTCGCCGGTCGCCGCCCCCTCGTGACAGGTCGCCCGCCCCGCGTGGCCGTTCGCCGCAGTATCGTGACAGGTCGCCCCGCGACAGGTCTCCGCCTCGCGGCCGCTCGCCGTCGCCCCGCGATGACGAAAGGCGCCCGGCCAAGAGGGATCGTTCTCCTTCGAGGTCGCCCGTTCGCCGAGGCGGTGATGCCTCGCCCGATGCCAAGAAGAGGAGGTCCAGGTCGCCGTCGCCCGTGCCCAGGAGGTCCCCTTCTCCTGCCGACGCCGGCCGTGATGGCGCCGACGCGCCTGCTGACGAGTGAGCTTGGGCGGCAAGACTGGCCTACCTTGACTCGCCTCGTATGTGACTGCCAAGTAAAAGCACCGTTTACCAAATATTTTCTATTCTTTTATTTTGGAATGGCAAATATGTCGTATTTGTGCTAAATAGAATGTTTGTTTAGTGATTGGTTGTAAATTTTGTGGACGACTCGAAACGGTGTGCATGGGCGCTACGGCCGGTGAAAAGCTCAAGCAGGCCCTTGAAAATCGAGAGGGGGCAAAGATCTAACAAGTCCATCTGTGTGGACCACTCTTTCGGCTTTTGTCTCTGACAAGGTATGTATTCTCTCTCAGTCCATTTCCACAGTGAGGAACTGTGCCCTTCCCCTTTCTGTCACTCTACATCCCCCTCCCCTGTTCGAATCCTCTGTGGCTAGACTTGTTGCCGAGAGTAGAGACCTCTTCCTCTTTTCTTATTCCTCTTCCATCTCCTCACCTCTATAGAGTGTTTACGCTTCGAGCAAGACTACATCATAACCATCTAACCCCATCTTGTTGTATCTTTCAGAAGTCGAAATGTCGAGCGACGACCGCTCAGATAGATCGGACTACTCGTCGAGATCGTCGCGTAGCGATTCTCGCGGGCGTAGGTCGAGATCTGGCAGCTCAAGGACCAGGAGTTCGAGGAGCCGCAGCAGCTCGCGCGGCCGTGACGGCAGCTCACGCGATCAAAGCTCTCGCGACCGTGACGGCAGCTCTCGCTACAGTGACCGTGAGGACTCGCGTGACCGAAGCTCTCGCGACCGCTCTAGCGATCGTGGAAGTTCACGCGACCGTGATTCCCGCTCTCCTCGTTCTCGAAGCCGCAGCAGCTCGCGTGGTAGCGAGAGTTCGCGCGATCGCGATGACCGCGACTCGCGCGAAGACTCCCGTGATCGGAGCCGGGACTCGCGCGATCGCAGCTCACGCGCCCGCAGTGAAAGCCTCACCGAGGATCGCAGCCCCCGTCGTCGCCGCGGCAGCTCAGAGGACAGAAGGTGCTCATCCCATCGCCTCCCCCTCCCCATCCTGCGTCCTGAGACCAGGTCTCAGCATCTTCGCTGACGCTTGGTCCCGCGAACCCGCATGTGTGGCACAGCTATCCCTCCGACAACCGTACCGACAGCTACGGGTACGCCGATTCCCTTCTCTCCTCCCATCCTCGCACACGCTCGCGAGCGTGACTGGCTCACCACCCTACGCGCGGCGCCTCTCGTGTGTGCAGGTCCGATAGAGATCGGGACAGAGACCGCTACGACCGTGACGAGTGCGTGTTCACTACCAATCCAGCTCGTGCCTGCTTTTTTCATCCACTAGCAAAAAGCCACTGCTCGTCTCACCATGGAGATCGGGCGGGCACACAGGGAGAGCGATTACGATGACCGGGACAGGGACAGGGGCAGGGACAGAGACAGGGACAGAACCGACGACTCTGACGACAGGAGGCTCAGCGATGACGGTACCCCCGCCCTTCTTCTCTTCTCCTTTGGAGAGAACCTCTGACATGTTGTCTGGACTCGATATCGTGTCAGACTACGAGGAGGACGAGGCCAACGCGTACTCGGACGAGTCCTCGAACGACCGCTACAGTTACGACGAGGAGGAAGAGGAGGAGGCCCGTGAGCGCGATGTCAACCGGATCGCCTTTTCCGAGATGCCGCAGCCCAAGAGGACCGACGACAAGCGCATCCTGGAGGATGAATACGCCTACGGGTATCTCCCCTCTCCCCTTCTCGCCGTCTCGGGACGGGAGGCTTTGAGCGAAGAAAGAGCTTACGCCCATTGGCGAACATCAACAACGACAACAACAATCAATAGACTGCATGAGAACATCAAGCACCTGCAGGACCACGTCCTGGACATCCAGAAGCGAGAGGTTGAGAAGATGAACATTTACAGCAAGTCCCTCAACCCCAACACCCCGCTCGACAAGGAGAGCGCCGAGGTGCGTCTCCTCCCCATGATGCCTCACGCTTGTCTCGGTCACCTTGTTGTTCGATTTGATCGCGTCTGACCGCAACGACCAACGACCAACAACACAGAGGAAGAAGTTTGAGCAGTCGCTGGGCGACATCCGGGAGGAGAGGCGGAGGTACCGCGCGATGCTCTACGACGCCATGAGGGAGCGCGATGAGCTCCTCGAGAGCCGCGAGATCTCCAAGATCGAGGAGAGGATTGCCAAGAACCGGGCCGACCGCGTGAACAAGTACAACGGAGTGGATGTCACCCTCCTTATCATGTTCCTCCTTCAAGTGGGCCTCACGGTCCTCTACATCATCTTCATGGACTTTACCAACAGCCCCTCCACCTACGCTCCCCAGATCTACGGGTATTTTACCTTTTTGTTTATTCCTTCATTTTTTTTGAACTAACCGCGTATTGACGCCTGAACAGATGGGCCGACAATGTGGAGTACGTGTATGTGTTCCTCATCGACATCAACATGATGGTCTTTGTCGGCTTCACCCTGCAGAGGGCCTTCCTGCGCAAGGTGACCTCCTCTTCTTCTCTGTGCTCGATTTGTTGTATTTGTTTTAATCTTTAAATTCTGTATTTCTTCGATGACAGCACCTGTACACGTCGCTGGGTAATTCGCTGTTGATGGCGGCGATGGCGTTCCAATGGGGCATCCTGTGGCACGGCTGGTTCAGCTGGGAGTCAGAGAAGATGGACTCGAAGATCTCGGTCGACACGGTGGCGCTCATCCACGGCCTCTACTGCGCGACGACGGTGCTGGTGGCCAACGGCGCCATCATCGGGCGTGTCAACACGATCCAGACGGTGGTGTTCTCCTTCTTGGCGGCCTTCTTCTACTGCCTCAACTACTACATCAACGTGGGCGAGATCCACGGCACCGACCTGGGCGGCTCGCTGACCATCCACATGTTTGGCGCCTTCTTTGGCATCGGCACGTCGTTCATCATCGGCCTCAACGAGCTGATCAACTTCACCGCCGAGGGCCAGGACCAGCGTTCGTCCTACGTGTCCGACATCTTTGCCTTCCTCGGCACCGCCGTCCTCTTTGTCCTCTTCCCGTCCTTTAACGGCGCCTTTGCGCCCGACGGTGCCCAGTTCCGCGTCGTCATCAACACCGCCCTCGCCTGCTGCGCCAGCGGCGTCACCGTACGCTTCTTCCCCCCCCCCCTTCAAGCCTCCGTCCCGCTTGCTTGGCTGACGTCCTGGGCGCGCGGCGGCTGTGTGCGACGACAGGTGGTGGGTCTCGACTGGTTCTTTGGGCCGCAAAAGTTCAGGCCCTTCGTGCTGCAGCACGGCGTCATGGCCGGCGGCATCATCATGGGCTGCGCCCACTCGCTCGTGGTGCCCGCCTACGTGGCCATCATCCTGGGCTCCCTCATCGCCGCTCCCTGCACCTGGGTTGGTCTCAGGTACAAACAACAGTCTCTTCCCCATCGTCGTCACATGCGCTTACGTGGTTGTTGTGTGCCAGATACGTGACCCCGCTCATGAACAAGGCCCTCACGTTCTCGTTCCTGCCCGACGTGTGCATCATCCCCAAGGACACCGCGGGCGTGCTCTTTGCCCACGGCGTGCCGGGCTTCATCGGCGGCCTTGCTGGCATCATCGCCACCGCTGACTACAAGGACGAGACCCGTACGTGGCCCTTTCCATCCATCACCCTCTGGCCCTCACGGCTGAAGATGGCCGTATCGCTCACCTCTTCATCCACAACAACGACGACGCAGAGTTTGGCCAGACCATGTACGACCTGTTCGCCAAGGACGCCTCCTCGCAGGCGGGCCGGCTCACCGCGGCCTGGGCCATCTCCATGGCCATCGGTCTGGGCGCGGGCGCCATGACCGGCTTGGTCCTCTTCGTGCTGCGGCTGCTTCTGCCCACGGAGCACATCAAGCTCAAGTCCGGCCCCAAGGTGGCGCTGGGCCCTCGTGCTTTCCACGACGAGGTCTACTGGCGTGAGCTGCCGCTCGACGTCGAGGACTAAGCCAGCCTTCTCCTCCTCCTTTCGGTTCTGCGGGTTCTTGGTGCGGTGCACCATCATATGGGGCTATTCGGGTTATGCGTGAGTATGTGTGTGTCTGTGTTTCATCAAACGAACAAGGATTGTCGTTGTAGGAACGCAGCATGAAAAGAAGGGGAACTTTTATGGGAGCGCTAAGCGCTGGAGGCGCGGAGCAGCTCGGCGTTGGCCACGTGAACCTGCTCGTCGTCCTGCTCGCCGCCGGGGGTCTTCCTGCGGGCGACGACCTGGCCGATCACGCGCGCGTCCTCGCCCGAGGCGGCAAGGGCCTCGAGCACGGCGCTGACGTGCTCGGGCTCCACGAGCAGGGTCATGCCGATGCCCACGTTGAGCGTGCGCAGCATCTCGCGCGGCTGGAGCTGCCCGAGCGTGGCCAGCCACCGGAACACGGGCGGGACGGTCCACTGGGCCAGGTCCAGGTCGACCCCGAGCCGCGGCGACAGCACGCGCGGGATGTTCTCCAGGAGGCCGCCGCCGGTGATGTGGGCCGCGGCCTTGACCTTGCGGGCCTTCATCAGCGGCAGCACCGACTTGACGTAGATGCGGGTGGGCTCGAGCAGCGCGTGGGCGAGCTTCTCGTGCTTGGAGGGGAACGGCGGAGGCGCCGCGACGTCGATGTGGTGGAGCTTGATGATGTGGCGCACCAGCGAAAAGCCGTTCGAGTGGAGGCCCGACGACGCCAGCCCGACGACCACGTCGCCCTCCCTGCGCAGGACCACTCACGCGGCGCGTCAGCATCAATGCCACGCACATCACAGCGTTGGACAAGGGCAGGGCGGGACCTGATGTTGTCGAGGATGGGCAGCACGCCGTCGCGTTCGACGGCGCCCACGGCGAACCCGGCCAAGTCGTACTCGCCCGGTGGGTACATGCCGGGCATCTCGGCGGTCTCGCCACCCACCAGCGCGCAGCCGGCGAGCATGCACCCATCGGCGATGCCCTGCGCATGCGCAATCGAACAAACAAACAGCCCGTCCGTCAGTCTCGTAAGCCAACAGCCGCGGTTTGGGGACGGACGGACCTTGATGACCTGCGTGGCCTCTTCGACCGCCAGCGCGCCCGTGGCGAAGTAGTCCAGGAAGAACAGCGGCTCGGCACCTGTGCGTGTTTGTGGCGGTTGTTCAGCACACACACTCAAGCACACGATGAAGGTGAAGAAAGAGGAGGAAGAGGCGACAGAGGTGCGCACCGCGGGTGAGGATATCATTGACGCACATGGCCACCAGGTCCTGCCCGAGCGTGTCGTGCTTCTTCACCTCCTGCGCGATCTGTTTCACGACCGAGAACGCACGTTTAGTTCTTCGGTGTGGTCATCAAGCCTTGGCGCTGTGTGATGTAAGCGGCGGCACCTTGAGCTTGGTGCCGACGCCGTCAGTGCCGCTGACGAGGAGCGGGTCCTTGTAGCCGGCCTCCTGCAGGTCGAACAGCCCGCCGAAGCCGCCTTGGATCGTGGCGTATGGTGAAGATGATGGCGGTGAGTCAAACAGAAAAGAACGAAAGCGAAGAGAAACGAAGAGGGAAGAGGAAAAGAGGAACAAGGTACCAATCTTGGCCGAGGTGCCGGGGCGCGCGGTGGCCTTGGTGAAGGGCTTGATGCGCTCCACGAGCAGATTGCCCGCGTCGATGTCCACGCCGGCGCTCCGGTACGTCACCTGCTCGACTGTCAGACCAAAAGACCCTATTACCTTGTTCTTGTTCATGAGCGGTGGTCGGCGTACCGGTCCGCCCGCAGTCGCGGCGGCCGCGGCGGCCTTCTGGCGCTGGTCGCGCCTCTGGCGGCGCTGGGCCTCGTCGGCCCTGTGGGCCTGCTTGGCCTTCTGCTGGAACAGCTGGATGGCCTCGATCAGCGCCACACCCTCTGATAGAGCAGCGATCCAGCGATGAGTATGACACCATCACGTCTGCGGCCGCAGCAGGACGAGAAGGAGAAGAGCAAGGAGGAGCGAGGGCGTGAGCATGAGCGCGACGGTACCGAGGTGCTGGACCTTGGCCTTGAGCGAGTCCGTCGTGTCAGAGGGCTCGACGGCGCACCGCTTCTGCACGAGGATCGGGCCGCCGTCGACCTCCTCGGTCACCTCGTGCACGGTACATCCTGTGGGCAACAACAAGGTGAGCTTCACAACGATGATGATGATGGAGAGGGCAAGGGAATGAATGGGGAGCGGCGAACCAGTGTGGGAAGCGCCGCTGTCGAGGACGGCCTGGTGGACGTCGAGGTCCATCCCGCCGGCAAAGTCAGGGAGCAGCGACGGGTGGACGTTGTAGAGACGGCCCCGGAAGCGGTTGACAAAAAGGTCGGAGACGATGCGCATGTAGCCGATCATGAGCACGAGGTCGACTCCGCGTCCGCCGTCGACGGCCTCGAGCGCGGCGATCACGTCGCGGTCGTAATCGGCACGCGGCTTGGCCTTGCCGGTGGCCGCGTCGCGCGGGTCCACGAAGCGCGCCTCGATGCCGTGAGCGCGAGCCCGCTCCAGGATGTAGGCGTCGGCCTTGTTGCTCACCACAAGCTTGATCTCTGTGTCGACACGCCATGAGCATCATCATCAGCATTGGCCAGACAAGGGCGAGTGGCTCTCTCGGGTCGTACCAGCCGCGAGCTCGCGGCGGGCGATGGCGTCGATGATGGCCTGCATGTCGGTCCCGCGCGTGGAGCCCAGCACGGCCAGGCGCACGGCTGATCATAAAGAAGGGTCGACGACGGTCAGTCTACAGCTTTGAAGGTCAAGAGCAGCATGCAGGGCGACGCATACGCGTGTTGTTGGCAAAGAAGCTGCCGATGTCGCAGCGGTACTGCATGCCCTCGAACTCGATCTTCTCCAGCGCCGCGTAGGCCTGCCCGATGGCCCGGGCCGGCGTGTCGCTCACGGCGGTGACGGCCAGCACGCGGCCGCCGCTGGTCACAACCGCGCTGGTCTCTGCGGCGACCTTGGTGCCAGCGTGGAACACGTACACGCCGCCCTTCTGCGCAGCGGCGAGCGCCTCTGCCGTCAGCTCATGCTTCTGGCGCGCTTGGGCGGCCAAAGGGCGGAGAAGACGCACGGAGAGGTCGAGGGACTGGGGCACGGCGGAGAGGCCCGAGATGGGCTTGTTGACCGCGTACTTGTCCGGGTAGCCCCCGGACGCCGCAACGACCGTCACGGCGGCCTGCGACGTCGCCCACTCAACCTTCTCCTCGTGGAGGCGGCCTGTTTGGCATAAATTTGAATAATGAATTTAATTATTATTAGGTTCACAAAAGAATAATAATAAGAATTTAACAATTCATTAAACGCACCTTGGACACAAGCGAGCATGATCTCAAAGAGGTCGGTTTTGAGGAGCGGCAGGACGACCTGCGTCTCGGGGTCGCCAAAGCGGCAGTTGTATTCGAGCACGCGCGGTCCGTTCTTGGTCAGCATCAGGCCTGCGCGTTGGTGACACGCCACAGCGTCAGCCACCTCGCATGCTTGGAAGCGCGTTATGGGGAAGAAGAGTTCGGACCAGCAAAGAGAACGCCGACGAAGGGGATGCCGTCCTTCTTCATGCCATCCAGGGCCGCCTGGAGGATGGTGGTAGCCCACTCGCGCGCCGTCTCGGCCGAAACCGCCGGCGTCGGCGCGAAGGCGCCCATGCCGCCCGTGTTGGCGCCCTTGTCCTGCAAGGTCCCAAGGGAGGTGAGCTCATCATCAACCTCGCTTCCGTATGTGGCCGTGACGTCTACGCACGTTGTCGAGCGCACGCTTGTGGTCCTGCGCGGCGGGCATGGCCACCACGGTCGAGCCTGCAGGCGCTCGACGCGTCAGCGCTTGACCGTTCAACTGGGGGCAAGGACTGTTGAAACACCAACGGGGCTCGTACCGTCGCAGAAGCCGAGGAAAGAGACCTCGGGCCCGACGAGGAGCTCCTCGAGCACGACGTGGCTGCCGGCGTCACCGAACACGCGGTCGATCATGATCTCGCGCACGGCCTTCTTGGCCTCCTCCTTGTCCTTGGGCACGATCACGCCCTTGCCTGCCGCCAGACCCGAGGCCTTGACCACCACCAGG
>NAVB01003611.1:0-11269 GCA_002179805.1 Acanthamoeba lenticulata | reverse complement strand
ACGACGACCTCCACCTCAAGATCGGCGACTTTGGCTTGGCCACTCGGCTTCAGCACGACAACGACCGACGAAGGTCTGTGCACCATCTACTTCTCTTGATACTCTTCTGGTTCGCCACTCTCCGACTGACATGGCTATGATAGGACTCTTTGTGGCACGCCAAACTACATTGCGCCCGAGGTTCTTGGCCGCGATGCCAACGGACACAGCTATGAAGCTGATGTTTGGAGTGCTGGTGTCATCATGTACGAGTGCAACCCTCCATTGGCCCCCCAAGCAGCTGAATGTTTCTCACTGTTATGCACTTCTTGGGGTCCAGGTATACTTTGCTCATCGGCAAGCCACCGTTTGAGACCAGCAGCGTCGAAACTACCTACGAGCGCATCAGGGGCAACGACTACTCCTTCCCCGAGGATGTGGAGATCCCGCTCAGCGCGAAGAACCTCATCTCCAAGATTCTTACGTCGGTGCCCGAGCAGCGCCCCACGGTGCAGGAGATCATGGTGGACGAGTTTTTCATTGGCAACTTCATCCCTCGCTCTCTTCCACTCTCGGCCCTCTCGGTTCCTCCGACGTTCTCCTCGCGCACTTGCCAAGAGCCCACGACCGCGCGTCCTCCTCTCACCGACGCGACCAACACCCTCGCTCTCACCTCGGCTGCGCTGAAGGATAAGAAGGTGGAGGATGTGATTGCCGAGGCCAAGGCGCACATCGCGTTGGCCATGAAGCCTGCCCCCACCGTTGCCGCGCTTGCCCAACCAACCGTACGAGCCGCGCACGTTGTCACTAGCCCCACCGAGGATCTCGCCACCATCTTCCATGACTCGAAGAAGCCCAAGGCCCTGCCGGAGCCCCGCGTCGCTGGAGCGTACGAAGCGGCCGATGCACTTGCTCCCGCTGATACCATGGCCATGGCGCCCACCGACGCAGCGGCCACGCGCAAGCGGCTGAGGTCGCCGTTCAGGAACACTGGCTTGGCCGAAACGAGTCCGGTTAAGCAGCGAGCCCGCCGGTCAAACCTCAGTACGAACCCTGACCTCTTGCTCTTGATCGTTCTTTCAATTCTAACCAGTTAGTAATCGCCTACCTCTCAGATGGCGTGTCCTCGTGCAAGCGGTTGATCGATGAGTTTGAAGGCAAGGAAGGGAGCCGGCGACTGAGCGCGCAGGCTGTGGCCGCTGTTGACATGAACCCAGCGAAGGAGACTAGCGAACGACAAGTCGAGAAGCGCACCAAGGAGGAGCTGCAGCGCCAGCAGCCCGAAGACGAAATGGACGAAGACGAAGAGGAGACTGGCGAGCGAGTGACTGTGCGGGTGCACAGGACGTTGACCGAGAGCTTTGCTCGCCTCACCGTGAATGACAACCAACGACCCAACGAGGCCACCTCAGCTGCGACGACCCTCAGCTCGCTGACCAACCTGCACACCATTGATGATCTCAGCAAGCTCTGCCTGGACGGGCGCGTCGTGCACAACGACGAGAACACCAAGGTTTGCTGGGTCCGCAAGTGGTTTGACATCACCGATCGATATGGCCTCGCCTACCAGCTCCAGGTGCGCCGCCCAAGCCAACCAACCACGAATGTCCACCTGTGCCCCTCCCACTTGGTTTCTAACTGGGGTCACCTCACGCCAATCGCCCGATACAGGATGGCTCCGTTGGTGGCTACTTTAACGACAGGACGACGATCCTGCGAAGGTGTATAGAGCAGGACACGGGCGCCGGCTGGAAGATGGACAACAACTTTGTCTACATCACCTACAAAGCCACGCGAAGGTTAGTGCGCGACCTGAGTTTGTCTGTGGAGGCCAGACAGGGAGATGACCGTCATGGTGTGTGCTTTGGTATATCAGAGGCGTGCGGCAACACCGAGAGCGCTACTCGATGGACAAGTACCCGCAGGAGCTGTACAAGAAGGTGCAGCTGCTCAAGTACTTCCAGAAGCTGTTTGACAAGGAGAACAAGTCGACGTCCACGCTTGTTGATGTCAAGGACGAGGACGACGAGGCCGCCATCGGCAGGCCGTCGACGCGCTCCTCACGAAGCCCCGTTCTTCATGTCGACCGGTGGTTCAGGCGGAAGCATGCCACCTTCTTCCGCCTCAGCAATCAGATTGTCCAGGTTCGCCCCAGCACACGCCGCTCAAGAAGTTGCATTCATCATCAGCTTGTGTTGCTCACCTCGATCGATTTGCCCTCCACAGGTGAACTTCACGGACGAGTCCAAGGTGATCTTGTCGTCGGACGGCAAGATGGTGACGTACGTGGACAAGCAGGGTCAAGTTCACGTGAACACGCTGGAGGTCATCGTGACCAACCCCAATCCGTCAATCATCAACCGCCTCAAGTACACGCGCGACATCCTCGACGACCTGCTCCGCCCCAAGGAGCCCGCCGCCAGCTCTGGAGGCCGACAAGCCGGCGGCAACGACTTTTGACATACCACACATAACTGCCCTCTTTAAAGAGGAAGAAAGCCGCAGTCGAGGCCCTGAAGTGGTGGCCTCGGCCGGCCGCGAGGCCCCGCCCTCGTGTACCAAAAACAAACAACAAACAAATAAAATTATCAAAAAATAATACGTTGATTTATTTATTTATTGATTTTTTTTTCTCTTCAGCAGTTGTGCGCGTCGCACGCGGCTGTAGAGACCGACCCGTGGGAGGAAGAAGAGGAGCAGGTGGAAGAGCCGGGGAGCGGGATGTGATCGACCTTCCAGCCGTACTGGTGCGGGGTGAGCTGCACCACGGTGTGGCGTGGCAGCGAGAGCGTGGCGAATTGGTCTACGGGGCAGCCCACGAAGTAGCCGAAGAGCACTTGCAGCGTCGAGAGGTGCGACACCACCAGAATGGGCGTCGTCTGCGCAGACAACGATCAGCCGTGACGACATGAATGGCGATGGTGATTGTGGTGATTTGGTGGGCGGCCACCACACATGACTCCCTGCAGGGACATACCTGTCGCTCGAGGTCGAGGACAAGAGGCTCCACGTTTTGGACGACGTCCTTGTAGGACTCGCCGCCGGCAAAGCGATAGCGGAAGGGGTCAGCTCGCCAGGCGGCCCACTCCTCGGGCATCTTCTCCATCATCTCCTCGACGCTCATGCCGCTACACACGCCCGTATTGATCATCTTCAAGCTGCTCGACCGCTCGATGCCTACATGTACACATGAACGCTCTTCGCGGTTCGGCCGAAGCGGGTCACATAAACGGGCAGGCTCTACGTACAGCGCGACGACACAGAGAGCATGCGGACGGTCTCCAGCGCGCGGGGCAGCGTGCTCGTGTACACCCGCACGGGGCACTCACCATGATCTGCACGCTCGAGCGAATCGACGACGAGTCAGACGCCGGCCGCGTAGTGGGGAGCGCAGAGCGAAAAGACGGCACCTTCGTCCACTTGGCAACTGGCGCACTTCTCTTGTGTGCGCTCGGCGATGAACTGGCCGAGGTGCTTGGAGTAGTCCAGACCCTCCGGGCTCAGATGTGCCGTCATGGAGGCGATTGACGGGAACTTGGCCTGACGCTTGCTCCCGCTATGGGGCACCTCACTCCCCTCGAGCCGTTCGCGCAAGGCGTCGTGCGGGCCGGCTGCTGGCTGTGGCTTGGGGGTCTCGATGCTCATCGACCGCTTCAACGGGCCGGGCTCCTCTTCTTGCAGCGGGTCCAAGTCTTCTACACCGTCGCAGTGGCCGGCGCGCGTAAGCCAGATCGGCCGGTCCCCTGCGGCCCCAGTCCCCGAGTGTGAGACGTCGAGCTGCACGTGAGCATGGTCGAGGGAGGGGGACGTGCCGGTGTGGAGCGCCAGCAGGAAGCCGACGATGCGCTGGGCCATCTTGCCGTAGATGCGGTAGCAAATGACCTTGGACTGCAGGTTGATGAGCTTGATGTAGGACAGCTGCTCGTCGTCCTCCACGGTCTCATAGACCCGCTCGTAGTTGCTGATGCGCGCCGTCAGGTCCTGTTTCCCGGCGCATACAGAAGGCGCCTTTAGCCACAACGCTGCAACCAGCATGTGCACACGTACCTTGATGGCCTCCTCCTCGGGCATGTCGCGGTAGTCGGGCGAGTTGCGGACCTTCTGCAGTATGTTGGAGTCGAGCACTTGCTTGTCGTCGCAGATGCTCTGCGCTTTCCCCACTGGGTGCGTCAGCCACGGCCCTTGATTAAGTTTACGGAAGAAAAAAGGGGGCTGACCTCGATGAAGATGACGTTGATGATGCGGCTGTGCGCGCGGCACCGCTCGAGCACCCCGCGCCGCCTCTCCTTGGTCGTGTTGGTCGCATCAAACACGGCCACGTCGCCCTCGTCGTCTGACGCATCAGCGCACACGTCGTCAGTTCGCTTCTCCGCCAGAATTTCCCGTTACAAAACTGTAGCTGTACCGAGCCACTTGCACAAGTCCTGGAGGACGGTGTAGGCCAGCTCGTCTCGCACGGCCCGCGCTCGCGTGTTGGCGTGGCTGAAGAACTCGCTGTCGTGGCGCATCTTGGGCGCAGCGGGGTCTTCAGGCGCGGAGGCGCTGTCGGGCTGGAAGGCCGGGTCGGACGCGGCGAGCCGGCGGAAGGCGCCTACGTTGAATAACCTCGCGCGGCGCCCAGTCCAGTTGAGGTAGTTGACAAGCTTGTGGGCGATGTAGCTCTTGCCGCGGGCCGGCAGCCCGACGAGCACGAGCACAAGCTTCTCGACACGTCGGTCGGCCGTGCGTCGGTAGGCGTGATCGCGCGGCCAGCGCCGCACCGCCCCGGGCGTCGTCGGCGAGACCTGCTCAGACTGCTGTTGCGCACCAGCAACGTTGTGCACTGAGCACTCGGCTTGTGCCAGGGCCTGGGGCGAGCTCGTCCCTGGGGCGGCAGTGGGAATGGGAGAGCGAGTGGAGCTACTGCTGTTGCTGCTGGCCGTGGGGTTGGGCGACGACATGGACGATGCCAACAGCGGCGTGGTGACGAAGGGCGCCGGGGACGGGTACGGGAAAGCGAAGACGGGGGAGGCTGGCACGTGGTGCGGGGCGCCCTCGGTCGAGGCAGCCAGCAGGGCGTGGCCAGCGAAGTGGTTGGGGGGAATGGCCTGTGGTGTGGACGTTCTGTATTCCATCTTTCACAGTTCACATTGTGGCGCACAGGCCCACGGCCAGGTCAACGCCTTGCGCGTCAAGACTCGTGGGCGTTCTGCTCCACAAGAAATTTAGGCGGTTGGTTTGGCTGGTGACGTCAGCAACAGAAATAATTTATTTTTTTACAATTTTTTGTGATTTTGCATCAATCAATTGATTTAAAAGAACAACATCAGAAGAGGACAAGAGCTTGCAATCGCAATGTGGGCGATTCCGTTCTGGGCCTACCTGGTCGTGGTGGTGATTTCCTTGGCCATTATTGCGGGGCTGCTGGGTCTAGTCTACTCAATGGCCAAGCCTACCGAAGATCCGCGCCAGCTGGCAGCTGTTGGTCGCGGCCCCACTGGCAAAGAGAAGCGGGTGCGTCGCCCTCCATAAGCGCGAGTGCCCACAAGGTGGATTAATTCCTGCAATGCAGCTGGAAAAACGACAGGAGAAGGTCAAGAAGGAGAAGGCCTCTGACGATGAAGCCGAAAAGGAGGAAGATGAAGAGGAAGAGGAGGCTCCTGCCCGTCAGCGCCGGGGCGGCCTTGCCCGCATGCAGGCCAGGCGCAGGGGCAAGCCCGGTACGTCCAGCCCACTCAAGGTGAGATGATCAACTGAGCCAAGTTGCTCACGTTACGTTCTTTGGGATCACAAAAACAATCAGCTGTCGCGGTTGAGGCCTCCGACGATGAGGACGTGCCGAATGTGGGCGTGGCGCCCGGTGCTGAGGTCGACCTCGACGAGGACGACGAGGAGGATGACGTCGACGCCACGGGCCAAGACGTGCGTCGCAAGAAGATTGGCGCCAAGAAGCTGGCCAAGCTCCAGCGCAAGGAGGAGGCCCGCCAGATCCGCCAGGTACAGCCCATTTTCCTCTCCTAAGCCGTGGCGCCAAGGCTTGGCCCAAGACGCTTACCACCGTGATGGCTCGTGGCTTGCCAGGCCGAGGAGGAGCGGCGCGCGCAGCGCAAGGCGCGGGAGGAGCAGGAGGAGATCGAGCGGCAGCGACGCAAGGAGGAGGAGAAGGAGCAGGAGCGTCTAGAGCGCGAGCACGAGGAACGGCGGCGGCAGGAGCGTGAGGCGCGCGAGTTGGAGGAGTTCAACAAGTGGAAGGGCTCGATCGAGGTCGAGGCCGAGGGCAGCGCCAAGGCCGAGCTCGAGGAGAAGAAGGCCAAGCTGGTCTACTTTGCTGACCACGTCAAGCGCGAGAAGGTGGTCCTCCTCGAGGACCTCGCCATCACGTTTGGCCTCCAGACGCAGGAGGTCATCGACGAGTTGAAGAAGGCCGAGGACGAGGGCAAGCTTACAGGCGTGATCGACGAGCGAGGCAAGTACATCTACATCAGCCCCGAGGAAATGGACGCCGTGGTAACTTCATCATCCTCATACACACACACACACATCTCCTCCTTCTCCTGGTTCCAGTACGCTCACATGTGCGGTGGTTTTTGGGGGGGGGGGGCTTGCAGGCCAAGTTCATCAAATACCGCGGCCGAGTGTCGCTGAGGGAAATCGCGACCGAGAGCAACAAGCTCATAAAGATGCAGCCGGAGCAAACCACGACCGATGCCGCCGGGCTCGGAGAGGAGGGACAGGCCGAAGCCTCCGGAGAGTCAATCCCCGCACAGTGAGCCCCAGGAAGGCGACAGGCACAGATGCCATCTCTCTGCCCTTACGTCTGCCTCCTCCTTCTTCTTCTTCGTCTTCCAGAGAGAGCCGGGAGGTCCGCGAATGGCGTGCAAAACGAGATAACCTGTTCTGGCGGCCAACACAACATCACGCACACACGCACTGATAACATCGTCCATAAAGAGCCCTTGCCGCTCCCTTGATTTTCCGCACCTCGCCCCTCCCGCCTCCAAACCCGTCGCCCGCCTGTGTGGGGGTGTGTGTGTGTATGGGTGTTTGCGTAACGCATTCTTTTTTGGGAGATGCCCTCTCTCCTCTCTCCTCCTATCCTCTCCACCGACTACTGTGGGAAGACTTGCCCGTGTTTGTGCGGGAGATCCTCACGAACATCGAAGGGGGGTCGGCCGTGGACGAGGGCGACGTCGTCGGTGACCGAGGCTGATGGGTTACTTGTGCACCTGATGCGTCCGCCCCATGCTGAAAAGGAAAACACCCGTGACCCGACGTCGCCCGGCTCCCTCCCTCAGGAACAACCACAGTGCGGCCTGACCTCCCTCTTGGCGTTTTGCGTGTGAGGCTGGCTTGGCATGCGTGGAATGTGAGCAGGTGGCTTGGCGATGTTCTGTGGACTCCTGGCCGCACCAGCCAATCAGGCCTGCTGGGCACGCTGGGACTTGGGCATCTATCACCGATCACCCACCATCACCCAGTTCTCTTGCCTGTTCCTTTACAACAAGTGCCTTTCTTGGCGCACATCTGCTCGTTCTCCGTTTCCCACCCCTCTTGTCTCTCGGTTGTCTTTGCACGTAGCTAGGAGTCTTGGTGGTGTCTTTTAAAAGCTTGACGCACGCGGTTAGTCTCTCAACTTACCTCGACCTTCGATCCACGCTCCCATACTGCTCTAGCTCGCCTGCAGCGAACTTGATTCAACCCAACCTCTTTCGCTTGAGCCAACGACCTTAGCCAATTAACAGTTCGATCGAGTAGCGCAAGCAGACACATCAAGAGTGTCTTTCCATCGCGCAACCAGCCTCTTACCAAGACCGTTGGTGAACCTCTAGACCCACAAGCACGCTTCAACCGAGCAAGTTTCGCCCTACTTCCACCGTCCGCGCACGTCCAAGGGCTCTACGTCAACAACAAGAGAAGGAACCGCAACAGTCGAACGACAGAAAAGACGCTCAAGTCAGCACTCCTGCCCCAACCAAGGGCGAGTGGACGCGGTGGTTGCGTCTCTCGCGTAAACCCCGCACCATGCGGAGACCGTCGGTCGTGTTAGTGCCCGAATACTTCTCCCACCTTTCGATCCCTGCCTCGACTCTCCCGGCGACAATGGCGGTTGCATCAACCACCTGCCCCGTCGCGTCCATGGGCGAATCAACAGCGCCGAGTGAGCACCAGGAGGACGCGCCCAGCGAGGACCCCGAAGAGTACCGCCGCAAGTTCATTGTGCTGCTATGCAGCATTGGACTGGTCATCGTCTTCAACTTCGTCTACGTTCTGGTTCTACTGGCCAGCCCGCTCCTCCAGGACCACAACGTCCTCACCTGGTCGTTGCTTCTTGGAGCCTGCGTACAGGAGGCTGAAGTCGCCGATTACTCCCTCCCTTCGAACGCCTGCTTGTTCGCCGCCTTCGCCGTGTTCTGCAACGCTTACCATCTGGGTCTCATCGCCCTGCTCTACCGCACAAGGCGCCTCTACGTGGTGGCCACCCTGTTCCTCCTCTACGTCGACCTGGGCATTTGCGCGGCTTGCCTCTACTTTGGAGTCGTGTCCGAGTTTTACATGTGGCTCGCTGCCGTCATCGCCATGGCCTTCTACATCTTTGGGCGCCACGCAAGCAGCATCTTCTTGGCCGTCGTCGTCCTCGAGGGCATCTTGCTCTATCCGTGTAGCGTCTACCTCGTGGAGCCCGTGGCGCCCCTGACCCTCGGGCCGGTGGAGCGCCTCGCCGCTACGTGCACCTTGATGGTCTGCGTCGGCGTCATCTCGCACGTCCACGAGTCGGCTCGCGAGGCCACATTTGATCGCCTTCGCGAGGCCAACGAGAAGCTGCGTCGGTCTACCGAAGCCAAGACCCTCTTCCTCTCGGCTATTACGCACGGTTCGTTGTCACCGTGGTCTTGGTTTCACGACATGCATAGCTCACATTCCAAATTCTTGGCGCAGAGCTTCGCACTCCCCTGACTGGAATTATCGGAATGGCCAACGAGCTGCTCGTGCTCGACGAGGCCACCACGAACAACCAGCGGTGCACCGGCGAGTCCTTGGACCAAACTCCCGAGTTGCAGCCCGCCGCCTCCACCACCAAGCTCGACGAGGAGCGCCTCGAAGCCGTGCGCATCATCGTCACCTGCGCGCGCCACCTGCTCGGCCTGGTCAACGACGTCCTCGACTTTGAGAAGATCGAGTCGCGGCAGCTCGACCTAGAGGCCATCCCCTTTGACGTCGTGAGGGAGGCCGATCAGGTGATGTCCATGCTGGCCTTTCCGGCAGCGACAGCCCGCGTGCGCATCGTCAAGGAGTTTGGCCAAGTGCGCCGCGTACGCGTAGGCGATCCGCTGCGCTTCCGGCAGGTGGCCTTCAACATGCTGTCCAACGCCATCAAGTTCACGCCCCCGGCAGGCACTGTAACCCTCTCGCTGAGCGACGATGAGCAAAGCCGCCTCCGCGTGGAGGTGCGCGACACGGGCATCGGCATCTCGCCCGACGCCATGAAGAACCTGTTCAAGCACTTCTCGCAGGGCAGCAACGACGTCTGCCGCCGCTTCGGCGGGTCGGGCCTGGGCCTGGCCATCTGCAAGCACCTGGTCGAGGCCATGCAGGGCGAGATCGGCTGCGCATCGGGCGGGCCCAACCAGGGCTCCACGTTCTGGTTCGCCCTTCCGCTTCCGGTCAGCTCCGCCGAGCTCGCGGCCGCTCTCGACGCTTCGACGCAGCTCGACTTCACGATTCCGGCCACGGGCGCAGCGAAGCCCGGCCAGGAGGAGCAACTTCACCAGCAGATGGCCGGCTCGTTTGGCGGGGCCAAGGTCCTGCTGGTCGAAGACAACGTGGTCAACCAGAAGGTCGGCCGCCGTCTGCTGGAGCGGATCGGCTGCGAGGTGCACGTGGCTGAGAACGGCCAGGCGTGCCTCGACGTGCTCGAGCGGGAGGCATTCGCCCTCATCTTCATGGACTGCCAGATGCCCGTTCTCGGTACTTCTCTTCCTCGTCCATGTCATCGTCTTCATTCATCTCATACGGTCCCTCTTCTCCTCGCAGATGGCTACGAGGCAACGAAGCGGATACGCGCGAGGGAGAAGGCCGAGCAGCGCGAGCGGACGCCGATCGTGGCGCTGACGGCGTCGTGCTTGAAGAGCGACCGCCAGGTGTGCCTGGACAGCGGCATGGACGACTGGATGTCCAAGCCCTTTGACCAGGCCGCCCTCGCCACCGCCCTTCGCCGGTGGGCCCGCCTCCCTCTCCAGCAACACAGCACCCAGGCCCAGCGCTGATGAAGCCGCCAAGCAACTTGTTCACCCCAAAGCAACACTCTCCTGTACTTCTCACACACACACTCGGCTCAGCAGCTCATAGGACCTGACTTGACACCGGCAAAAACATAAAATAAAATAAAAAAACAAGAATTGTAAATGATTTTGTAAATAAGAATAACGTAACGAAAAAGGCCATTATCCTGAAAGTGGAGGACGAGGCGCGGGCGGGAAGGAGAGGTTGCCCCAAAGGCCTGACTTGTCAAAGTCGGTGGTGGCCAGCACGATGCAGTAGTGGGCCTGCGTCAGCTGCCACTCTTCCACCTCGTCGAACATCTCGATCTTGTTGAGCCTGTTCCCCCCCCCCACAAAACAAGGAGTAAGCATGCTGCGAACGTGAAGGCGTATGCTTGTGGGGGAGTGCGGCGCACCGGGCGAGCTCGTCGCGGCCGAGGAGCCGGTTGCTGACGGTGTTCATGTCGACAACGCGCACGTCTTCCCATTTGAGGGCCAGGTAGGCGCTTCGCTGGGCGTCGAGGCTTGGCCGCGCTTGAAGCCCGTGCAGCCGCACGTTGCGCTCCTCGAGGTTCTTGAGCATCATCCGCCCAAAGGCGTCGTCCGGCAGGATCTGCTCGTAGGTCACGAACACGGCGCGCGGGAACGTCGCCGCCCACCTGACCTCACCGTGCCGCAGGCGTGAGGTCGGCGTCTTGTTCGCGCCTCGCCATGAACAACAAGGAGAGGTCGACATGTAGCGTGCCTGATGATTGCCGCGCTGTGTTCTTCCTTCATGTAGATCAGCACGCACTCGGAGAGGAACAACGTCGGGATGCTGTCATCATCAACAACAACTATAAAGGTGAGCCAAGAAAGGAAGAGGCAGCAAGAGGGAAGAGCGTCCACGTTTTGTCGAGGCCTGCCGCCGTGAGGGTCTTTTCCACGTTTTCAACGGACCGCAGGTCAGCCGTGACCAAGTGGTAATTGTTGGCGTGCAGCCCGTCTTCACACGTACGAGATGGACGACGATGGCAAAGGCAGAGTGAGCGGCATTGACGGCGTGTACGATC
>NAVB01003609.1:0-16018 GCA_002179805.1 Acanthamoeba lenticulata | reverse complement strand
CACCCACACGCCGCAGCGAGCGCGACCCACAAGTTGTGCCGGAGCATTTTGAATCTAAAGTTCTACGTTCTTGCAGGCACCCCCTCTAGCCACGCTGGTGGTGTGGAGGCCACGCCACTCACCGCGCCCGCTGCCACCACCTTCCTCCAGGTTCTTTCTTCTTTGTTCTCAAAACACCCTTATTTTTCCTATTCTTTTTTGACTGTTCTTCTTGCATGTTGGCAGACGTCCCCTAGCTTCCCGGCGCCAGCCAAGTTTGACATCAAGTCGCGCGGGCCCGTGACCTACCACGAAAGCCTTGACGAACTGCCCGCCCGCTACCGCCCTACCCGCCTGTCAGAAGAGGCCATCAGCCTCATCCAGGTACCATTCCGTCTCTGCCGCTTTACGCAGATGCGTGAGCAGCACTCGCGAGCCACTCAGCCGTCCTCGAGCTTGCTCACACCACACGTTCATTTTGTGGCGCAGATGGGGGGCGCATCCAACTACTAGGTTTGTGCTTGCTTCTTGGACGTAGCACGCAGAAACGGCGCAACATTGGGACAAGGAATAAACTTTTGGCCCATTCACCAGCGCCTCCTTTATGGAGAACACCACTTTCAACCTGTCAGGCGATGGGGGTGTAGCTCAGATGGTAGAGCGCTCGCTTAGCATGCGAGAGGTAAAGGGATAGATACCCTTCTCCTCCAAATTTTTTCCACCTTGCGAGTACGCAAAAATGCCCTTTTTTGCTGGCACAGGAATGGTAAATATCAATTTCAGTTCACCTCAGACCTTAACAACAAGTCCCCTGTGGTGTAGTTGGCTAGCATTTCCGCCTGTCATGCGGACGACCCGGGTTCAAATCCCGGCGGGGGAGATCATCTTTTATTGATATACACACAAGGTTTTTGACAACCACTTGATATGTATTATTTTTCGTTAACAATTAAAATAAATTAATAACCAATTAAAATAAGTTTTTATACCAAAGTTTTCTAGCATTGTAAACAGTTTATCTTAAGATTATAAAAAGAGATTTTGAGGACGACGTGACTTGAACACGCAGCCTTCTGATCTGGAGTCAGACGCTCTACCAGTTGAGCTACGCCCCCTTCGTTTTGGTAGTAATCGATGTGAGTATTTGGCTCCACATTGCAGTACTCATACGCACAAAAAATTGGAGGAGAAGGGTATCGATCCCTTTACCTCTCGCATGCTAAGCGAGCGCTCTACCATCTGAGCTACACCCCCATTACATTATCGTCCTGGGAGGCAAGCGTGCATGATTGACTTGATAGCCCTACCAACCTTGGGGGAGGCCAAGTTGGCTGAGAGAAGCAGAAGCTAAATTGCACAAAAAGGCCGGTTGAGCGTGTTAGGGGATCATGGGAATGCCCGTGGGGGTCTTGGCCTTGTAGGCGCGGTACTGCTCCCCAAAGAACTCTACGAGGGTAGTCTCCTCGTAGGCAATCCGGTCCTGGAAAAACTTCCACGACGCCGCAGCAAAGCCCTGCCCGCGTACAAGCATACACGGATCGAACCGCGGCTTTGGTCAGAGCTGGACAGACGACGACGGACTCTGAGTCAAGGAAGGTTTGTACCGCAGTGCAGATGGGGTTGACGAGGACCACCTGGGTCATGACCGACCACCAGAACCAGCCAAAGTAGCCCGGGTGCCGCACATACCTGCCAAGAAGAGACCCCGCGGAGGGTCAGCATGGGCATGCACGTCATGACTGGAGAAAGAAGAGAGGGAGAAGGTACTGGTAGATGCCTTCGGTGACAAGCTTGTGCTCTGGCCTCTTGTCCTCGGCGATCTCGTGCGTGAAGTTGTGGGCGGCAGTGATCAGCGCCGCCAGGCGGACGGCTTAACATCGCGCAATGCCACACCAGTGACGTCAGGGCAAAGCTCGAGAGTGGCGCGCAGGAGGGTGGTGGGTCAAGAGTGCGCACCCTGGCCAAAGAGGGTGCCAAGAAAGCCGATGATAATGAAAGGAGAGAAGGTCTTGAGGCCAGGGAAGAAATAGAGCTCGATGAAGTACTCAACGAAGGAAGCGGCCATGGCCACGTTGAACTCGAAGCTGTGGTTGATCAGGAACGCTGCACAATCGAAAAAAGAAGAATTAATTGTTGCAACTTCATCAAGCCAAACAAACACGACACAACTGAACACATGGCATGTGAGGCGCGGCGTACATTCAGCAGAGCAGAGCTTGGGGTTGAAAAGGGCCACGCAAATGAATTCAGAGAAATGGAAGAAACCCAAAGCCATCATGTAGAGGCCAAGAGCCCACAGCGAATCCGAGAAGATGGCAAGACCGGCGCCTAGGCCCAACGCAAGGCCACAAGCGCAGCCGAGAACGGCCATAGCTGCGTGCCCATGGCGGGTGAAGAGATGATTCTCCTGCACGTACTTCTTAAACATCTTTTGCAGAGGAGCTTTACGCGAGGTGAGCCCTTCTGTATCGTCAATGCGCGTTCAATCTTGGTGCCCGACCACGGGCCCAGGAGACCCAATTTGACGCCGCATTGTGCAGCTATTGCGCAGCTGGAGGCAACCACCTTAACAAAGCCAACTGAAACATGACAAGAATGACAGATACTTCACCCGTCTTTTGCTGTTTGTTTCAAGTGCCTTGACCTGCGGAGCGGCTTCGGGTCCAGGCTCAGAAACGGAAGAGGAAGGAGTCAGTTCCGCGTTGCAGCCAACTTGAAAAAGCCCAAACTGTGGGTAGATAGAACTCGTTTCATCCTTTAAAAACACCTACCAACGACCTACCCCAGACCTGCGCCACAGCCACATCAAGATGCAGAACCCACAGATTGCCTCGTCGACCAACCCGCGCATCGAGCACGTGGTGGTTCTCATGTTCGAGAACAGGTGCGCTCTCTCTTCCTCCCTCTTTAAGCGCTTGCGGAGAGTTTCAACACTCACCTCGAGCAACTCTTGCATCATGCTCTCAGGTCGTTTGACCACATGCTCGGTACGCGTTCATGCACCCCATCTCTTTTCCTCCTCTCTCTCTTTCTGAGCTCTGGGGGATCATCGTGACGCGTCCTCCTCTCCATTTTCTTTGCGGCACCTGCGGTTGGGCCATTTTAATCGGGCCGATCAGCCAATGGCCGAGCGTCTGCTCACTCCGCTTCTTTGTGTCCCTTCATCCTACATCACCTTTTTCCCCCCAATGGTGCAGGCTTCATCAAGTCGCTGAACCCGCAGGTGGACGGCCTCACCGGCCGCGAGACCTGCCCCTTCGACCCGAGCCAGCCGGCCCTCGGCTCTGTCCAAGTGCGCCATAAGCCTCTTCCCTTCCTCTTGGGTTCTTCTCTTCTATTCTCTTCGCCTCACCCGTCGACGCTTGCCCACACGACGGTGCAGGTGAGCGGCAACGCGCCCTACGTCGCCGTCGTCGACCCCGCACACAGCTACAAAGACACCAAGAAGCAGGTGCGTTCCTCCGAGGCCAGAACCGAGACACAACGTTGTGTCTCCTCTTGCTGACCTGCGACGGCGGGCTGGACGGGGGGGGGGGAGGACAGTGCTTTGGTGCGGGCCCGGTGAAGGCGCCTGCGCCGATGGACGGCTTCGTCAAGAGCTACAGCGAAGAGGGCGACCCGGCCAAGGGCGCCGACATCATGCAGTGCTTCACGCCCGAGACTCGTGCGTCTTCTTCCCGCGTCCGCGTTCGTGTGGGCCTCTTGCTCGCTCGCTTGCTTGCTGCTGACGTTCGACGTGCATGCACGCACAGTGCCCACGCTGAACACGCTGGCCAACGAATTCGCCGTCTTTGACCACTGGCACAGCTCGCTCCCGGGCCCCACGCAGCCCAACCGGTACCCCGGCGCCCCTCCTCGCGCGCGTGCGTGCGAGCTCGCGGCGGCCTGCTGACGTCGATGCACGTCAGGATGTTCCTCCACTCGGCCACCTCGCACGGGCTGACGGCCAACAACACAATCGAGCTGGCCGAGGGCTTGCCCCAGCGGACCATCTTTGACTCGTGCGTCCTCCGTCCCGCGTTGGGGCTCTTTCCCGCCCTCGCCCTCTTCCCCCCGTCCTGGCCGCGCTCGAGCTCAACAACGCGGCGCGCAGGCTGTACGACGCCGGGCACGACTGGCGCGTGTACTTCCACGACCTGCCCTCTGTGCTAGTCCTCCGCAACATGCGCGACCTCAAGTGCGTCGCCCGCGCCCAGTCCTCGCCTCGCCTGACCCCACACACACACACACACAGCCCGGCGTGGCTCGTGCTGACCCGTGGCTGGCCTGGCATCTTAGGTATGCGGGCAAGATCCAGACCTTTGACTACTTTTATGAGGCGGCGTCACGCGGGGACCTGCCGGCCTACACGTTCCTCGACCCGCGCTGGTTCACCTTCTTCGACTGGCAGGCCTCTGACCAGCACCCGCCCCACGACACCCGCTACGGTACACGCGCGCTCCTCTTCGCATGGCATCAGACGATCGTCCACTCCTCTTCCCGCGTCTCCCCTTTGTGCTCACGCCTGGCGTGGGCGACGCAGGCGAATACCTGTTGGCCAAGGTCTACGAGGCCCTGCGCAACGGGCCCAAGGCACGGCCGACCGACGCCAACGCGCGGCTTGCTGTTGTCGTTCTCAACGTCTTGTGTGTGCGTGTGTGGTTTGGTGTGGATGTGCAGTGGAACAGCACGCTGTTCATCGTGACGTACGACGAGCACGGCGGCTACTGGGATCACGTGCCCACGCCCTTTGGCGCCCCGCGACCGGACGACGTCGTACGTGCCCCGCGCGGCCTCTGCGCTCGGCTCCCACGCGCGCATCAAGCCGGCTTGTTGGTCTCATGTGGCGTGTGTGTGTGTGCAGCCCAACAACGAGGGGTTCGAGTTTGATCGGCTGGGCGTGCGCGTGCCCACCATCATGGCCTCGCCATGGATCAACAAGGGCACCGTGATTCACGCTCCGCCTCAGGTTGGAGAGACCTCCTTTGCGCAGCCCTCCCCTCCCTCTGCCTTCGTTCTTTTTCGTTCTTTTTTTTTTTTTACTCATCCACGGGCGCACTTGCAGGCCCACTATGAGCATTCTTCTTTGGCGGCCACCCTGAAGAAGCTCTTCAACTTGCCCTCTTTCCTCACCCGGCGCGACGCCTGGGCGGCCACCTTTGACCACGTCGTGAACCAGCGGTAAACATTTCTTCCTTTCGCCTCTCGTGGACAACAAGTTGTTGTACTGACTCGCGAGTTCGTCGTCATGTCCCTCAGGGACGCGCCGCGAACCGACTGCCCGACAAGCCTGCCGGTGCCGGGGCCAAAGGCGATGCACGACATGTGGCTCGAGGTGGGCAGCAGCAAGATCTCGCTGGACGGGATCGAGGCCGGGGTGGAGAAGGGCCACGCGAGCACCGACCCCATCACCGAGCTCCAGCAAGAGTGGATCTCGATCGCGCAGGGCCTCGACGATCCGGCGGCCCTCGACGGGTGGCTGAGCATTCTGGAGGAGCAGCACCTGGAAGATGAGCACCAAGGCGCCATCTTCGTGCAGAAGCAGGTCCACCGGTTCTTGGAGCGGCAGAAGCACCAACTCCTCGCCCGCCAGGCTCAGTGAAGTCTTGTTGCCGTTTTCTGCCCCATTGTTGACCTAACACCAGCTGATTTTATTTAATTTACCATAAAGGTGCCCATGTAGAGGAGCAATCAATTGCATACCGCCGATAGTGCACAGCCGATATCCTGGAATTGGGCGAGCAGATAAACATCACTATCGGCGCCAAGAGTCTCGCCGGTTTTCTTCATCAAAAGTGGAGCAGGTTGCGCTTGTTCCACCAAAAGTTATCAAGTCAGCCACTCAAATGTCGAAGATCGTCCTCACAGGTGCAACTGGCAAGCTGGGATCTGCCGTGCTGAAGCACCTCCTCACGCTGGTGCCTGCCTCTCGAGTAATCGTGTCAGTCTACAATCCCGCGGGCAACGCTGCTCTTGCACAGACCGGCGTCACGGTGCGTCGTGGCGACTACACTGACCCCTCGTCCCTGGACCAGGCCTACGCCGGAGCTGACAAGCTCCTCCTCGTCTCTTCGCCCTCCTTTGACGACGAACTGCGCATTCGCTCACACAGCAACGCCATCGACGCCGCCAAACGCCAAGGAATCAAACGCATCATCTACACTTCGCTGGCATTCGGCGATGGCTCCTCGGCGCAAGTGATGCAGGCGCATCTAGCGACAGAGGCCTACCTCAAGGCGAGCGGCGTGCCCTACACCATCATCCGAGAGGCAACCTATATGGAAAGCTGGCCGCTCTTCGTTGGCTTCTACACTGACGGAGCGCGCGAGCTGGTGGTCGCTGGTGACGGCCCGGTCGCCTGGGCTGACAGGGAAGACTTGGCCGAGGGCACGGCCAGAGTGTTGGCAGGCGATGCGTTCGAGAACCAGACCATCACCTTCACCGGCTCAAAGGCCTACAGCCTCCGCGAGACGGTGGCCATCGTGTCGTCGATCGTCGGCCACCCGATCGACCTTCGGGTCGTCAGCGAAGAGGAGTACGCCCGGCATCACGCCGACAAGGGAGGCGTGATCAAGTTCTGGGTCTCGACCTACCCGTGGCTGGAGACCGGGGCCGTGGGCGTGGTGGACCCTCTGTTGGAGAAGCTCCTGGGGCGTCCGCTGAAGCGCTTCGAGGACAAGCTGCAAGAGCTGCTGCAGGACAAAGCCCAGGGGGCTGAGATCTCGAGCTGGACACAAAACGGGCTGCGCCAGGGAGGACAATGACGTGACGAGCCACCAGACTGAAAGGAAGTGTTCAACTGTTTGTTTTTTTGCTCTTTCTTGGCTCAGTAGAGCTCCTGCCGCTTCTCGTGAAGGCTCTTGTTGGTCTTCTTCTGGTTGGTGGCGGCCTGGTCTGCCTTTCGTCGCTTCCAGCCCTGCACGCAGAGGCTCTTCTCGAGGTCGGTGTAGCAATCCATGCCCAGCTGCAGACAGTCGACCAACTGCGTGATCTTGGTCTCGTCCTCGGCTATCCGCTCCCGCTCCTTGAGCTCGTCCAGCTCGTCGGCCAGGGCCTCCGTAATCTGCTGCATGAAAACCTCCTCGAACGTGAGCTCCTCCCCATCCTTCTTCTTCTTCTTGCCCTTGCCGTCATCATCCTCTGCATCATCTTCATCGGCATCCTCGAGCTCAGCAGGGAGCTGGTCGGTGGCGTTGGCGTAGACCTGTACTTCACAGTTTAGTGTGGCGGGACATGGCTGCTGAGCAGGAGAATGAAAACGACGAACCGTCCACGCCTTCTGCGTCTCTTTGGCGACGCGGAACCAGAGGCCCGACTGCACCCACTTCTCCTCGTTCTCCACGAAGCCCTGCGCCGTCGTTTCCTGGCGCAAATCCTGCACGCCCCGGCCCAGCGCGCGGTCAGCATGTGCGCACGGGGCTCGCGACAAGTGCTCAAACGCACCTGGAAGAGCACGTCGAGCGCGTCCTCGAACGGGGGCATGAGCTCGCTGGCCGTCTTGGGCAGGGCCAGTTGGTCGGCCAGGCCGCGGTGTACGTCCTGCTTGAGCTGGAGGGCCTTGTCGAGAACCTTGATTGTGTGGAGCGAGAGCTTGGCCATCTGCCCGAGGAAGTTCTCCTTCTGCGCCATGGACAGCCGCTTTACAGATTGGCGCAAATCGGTTCGTTGCTCTACACAAGATGCCGCCTTTACGTCAGGCCCTGCACATGTGCTCGTTCAGGGGCGTACACGGGAGCGTACCCTGCGCAACGAGCAGCTTGTGGGTGCGGTTGAGGGTGGCCTCGAGTGCGTCCAGCGTCTCGGCCAGAGACGACGAGCCTGATTCAACGGCGATGTTCTCCTCTTCGTCCTCGTTCTCGCCAGTCAGAGCGCTGGTCTCGTCATCCTCTTCGTGGGCCACCTCCATCGCGTCTTCTTCAACGCTGACTTCGGCCTCATCCTCTTCTCCATCCTCCTCAACTGCTTCGAGAGCGTCATCGTCAAAATCGTCACTCTGGGCGTCTCCCTCCCAATCTTGATCCTCTTCTGCCTCGTCATCCCATTCTACTTCCTCATCCCACTCCAACTCCTCGTCCCATTCGACCTCGTCGCCTTCTTCATCGGACGCGACAGTCGGTTTGTCCTTGCCCTTGTCTGCCTTTGATGCGGTAGCCTGCCTCGAGGCAGAACTTGGCGGTGCCGAAGAGGGCGCAGGTTGGAAACCCTCCTTGGCGAAGAGCTTTTGAATCTCGAGTCGCAGTCGGTTCTCTTCATCCTGGTCGGCCGCAGTCACAAACTCCTTCACTTTCCATCCAGCCTCATCCGGTCCTCCTCGAGACTTCTTAGGCCCACTGTGCTTCCCACCAGCGTTGCTGCCGTGGCCATTTGTCTCTCCTTGCGATTTCTGCGATTTTGGCGATTTTGGAGATTTCGCGGGTGCCGGCGATGTGGCAGGAGTTGCACGCTTGCCTCCACCATGAGGGCTTTGGCTGGAACGCATGCCCTTGTTGTGCGTTCCGCTCTCCTTACCCTTCCCCTTGCCCTTGCTGGGGCTGGGTGTGGCCGCTCCTCGCTTCATCGAGAGCTGTTTTGTTGAGAAAAAGAAGAAAGAAAATGTTTTCCTTGTTTATTTTGGCACTCAAGCCGTTTCAAGCCTGAGCAGGCTCTTGATACCATATGGTACGATAGGCAAGACAAGATGGAATTACACACTTGATTCAACACAAATGCGGAATAGGGAAAGGGTTGCTTTATGCAAACCGAGATGTAACGAACGTGCCCAAGATGGATAATGCCACCGGGCCACTACCAAAAGAAGCGACCTGAGGGTTCCCAATTTGGACATGCCACTCGAGCGTTGAAGGGCAGCAAGAGAGCGCGTCACTAGCCACGACTTCTTCACAACGTTTCTTGTTCAAACAAACGACCACCCACGCATTGAACTTTGTTGGGTTCTAGGTCTAGAGAATGTTCAATTCTGGTGTGACTCCCCTCGTGAGCCGGGATCGCGCCGGCTCACCCATCCCGCCGCCATTCCCCATGATGACTACCAGCGGCGAGGTATCGCCTCGAAGGCGAGGCAGCAGCCTTGCCGCCGCTCCCATCGCGCGCAAGGCCACGAGCGGGGAGATGGCGCTGCCAGTCTTGCCCTCCCTTCCCCCTGCCTACACGGCCTACTCCTCTGCGGCTTCTTTCTCACCCGTTCGTACAAACGATGACAATGACCATGGCCACAACAACAACTACGGCGGCCACTCACGTAGCCGATCGTCAGAAGGGAGCGTGGCCTCCCCCAAGACCCCTAAGGGCGGTTTTTCAAGCTTCTTCACCAAGAAGAAGTCCACCATAGACCACACAGTAGTAGAGCGAGAAGATACGCCACCTCCTCTGCCCCCAATGCCCACGATGACCGCTTCGGGGTCGTACGAGGTCTCGACGTCGATGCAAAATAGACCTTCGTCTCGTCCTGCGCCTGATTTTCTCAACGCCCTCGATTCCACCATTCGGACGAGAGCCTCTTACTCCCACCTGGTCGACAAAGGCATCGTACGCGAATGGAAGGATCCCAGCGAAAACGAAATGATTGCCGCCTTGCCGCCCTCCAGTGCTGGTGCCTCCATTCCCAATCAGACCTTTCATCGACACTCACGAATTACTCAACGAGATGACATCCCCAGGTACCTCAAGCACCAGACCTTTGACCAAGCTTTCCGTCAACGATGGCAGTTGGCACATCGAGCGCGGCTCCTCCGTACGCTTGCTGGCTCACGCACAGTTTTGGGCTACAAGCTTGTTCTCACCCCCCTGTTCCGTGACGTGCAGGACCTGGTTGAGGGCGCCTACAACGCGCTTGAGGATGACAACAACAGCAGCCCTTACTTCAAGATTTACTTCAACGGCAAAGGTACCCTTCATGCGTGTTCCCCCACCCTCTTGCCCCTATCACTTACAGTGATCTCTTCACCAGAACACACAAACTACTGGGGCGTCGACCCGCGCATCGGGCCGGTCTTGGTGTCGGTCGCCGCCACTACACAGACCCGAACAATGAGGTGCGTCCACCAATGATGATCTCACTGATCCCGCCAACATCAGTGCTGACCTCAACACGTCGCGCAGATCGGTGGAAACGGTGGCCACATTAAGGCGACTTCTTCCTGAGACACACAGGAGCTCACGCAACATCGTCGTACATCGCTGTCTCATTCAAAGCAAACACGTACAACCACCCTTCTTCTCACCACAACACCACGCGGGCAAGTGGACGTGCTCGCTGAACGCATGCGGCGCGCGTGGCAGGGCTCCAAGCAAGTTTTTGTGCGCAGTACGCCGGGCAAGAGCTCGCTCTTCAAGGCTCTCGCGCTGGCGTGCGGCCCCATGGGTTATCTCGTTCGTGCACCTTCTTCAGTCTTCATCTTCCCTTCGTCGACCACTAACATGCGCTCTTCACGCCATAACTTAGCCGGAGATCGGAGACATCAAGTTTCAGAAGGTCATGGTCGGTGCGTAGACCTCTTCCTAGTAGAGTTTCGGCCTGTTGCCCCCTTTTACATAGGCGATGCTGAGCGGTGGGATGTTGGGGGACGCGCAGACATCACGGAAGATCTGCTCCGCATGGAGCGGTCCCACTGTTCCTTCACCTACAAGTTCGGCGTGCTCTACTACAAGAAGGATCAAGCCGAGAACGACATGTTTTCTAACTGTACGGTTTCGCGCACTTTTCTGTGCGCTGCCATGCTCTTTCCTTGGGCTCACCAACACACACCACATCGTGAATGCAGCCACGAGCCCCGAGCTGGAGAAGTTCCTCAACTTTTTGGGTGACCGGATCACACTCAAGGGCTGGCCTAACTTTGCCGGCGGCCTCGATGTCAAGAGTGCGTCCCCTCTTTCTCCATTTCATCATCAACACATCACAAGCGCCTCGCTGCGGAAACAGAGTTCTGACGCCACCAACATAGATGACACGACGGGCACGCATTCGGTGTATTCTGAGTTCCGGGACCTGAACGTGATGTTCCACGTCTGCACGCTTCTGCCCTTCTACCCCAAGGATCCGCAGCAGCTTGAGAGGAAGCGGCACATTGGTACCGATCCCTCACTTGCTACCAACCGCAAAGGCGATTTTTGACAACCTCTTTCCGCCATGACAATCTAAAGGCAACGACATCGTGGTAATTGTCTACGTGGAGCCTGGTGCCGTGTTCGATCCGTGCATGATGAAGACGCAGTTCAATCACATCTACGCCATAATATCGGTAGACCCGAACGACCACACAGTGAAGCTGGAGTTTGCCGTCAAGCAGGGCGTGCGTCCATTCGGACCGCAACTGCTCTCCACCCAGCGGTTCTACCTCGACGCCAGCTTCAGGGAGTTCTTCTTCAGCAAACGTGCGCATCCACTCACCCCCATCACAACTGCCCGTTAGTGGTTTGTCTCACTCTCTTCTTTCCGCGCCACAGTTATCAACAGCGAGCGGGCAGCGCTGAAGGCCAACGTGTTTGCTCATAAGCTCGAGCACACACGGCTCAAATTGATCGAAAGCACCATCGAAAAGGTTCAGAAGGCCAAGTGAATGTCCTTGAGCATGGATCCATCCGCACATCGAGCCACGCACCTACGGCACTGCCACTCACTCACCTACGACACCGCTGCATTTCCCTTCCCTCCTGTCTTTTCTCCCTTCCTCGCGATCAACCCCCACGGATCGTGGGGCCTCCTTTGTTCAAACATGACGGCTCGGCTTTTGTGCTCTCTGCTTTTTACAGCATGAGTCCTCTCCTTCTGCTGCTCTTCTTTCTGATAGAAACTATGGGATTAATTCTAGAGAAGTCGTGTCCATTCCGATCAGCTGAGGGGTGATGTGGTACGGGTCATGGGCGGTCAGCCGCCACGTTGAGGCCTCAAAAAGAATTAAATGTCTTTTTTTCTTACATCTTTTATTTTTGTTGCAATCACGCGCTCAAGAAGATGGTGTACTTGACGTCATGGAAGGTCTTTTTTGAGGCGGCGCAGAAGCTCTACAATGAGAACCCCACCAGTACTTTACCACTCTTATTCTTCCATTTGCCAGGTAGTAAATTGATGTGCAACTGCAAATACGCGTGCAGAAACACGATATGTGATGAAGTATCGCCACTGCGATGGCAAGCTGGTGCTCAAGGTCACCGATGACAAAACGGTGCCCGCCCACATTAGCTTCCTTCTATGAAATGCTCGCTTTCATCTAATCTCGTCTGATTTTGCAGTGCCTCAAGTACAAGGCCTCCCATGCTCAAGCGCTCAAGAAGGTGGAAAAGTTGAACAACTTGTTTGTGCGATCTGCCACCGAAAAGATCAACAAGTAACCCATTTTCACCGTCAATCTTGCTCTCATGCTGACCCGATTTTTTTCTTTCCCAAGGCATGCGCCACCACGCCACACCTCTACTGCGTGATCGGTGGTTGTTATTTTTGCGTTGGTTGGGACAAGCATGTTTTCTGCAAGCGTCTGAGTTTATGTACACACATGACCTTTATTGCTTTTGCTTCCTTCTCTTTCTTCATCTATTTGATCTCGATCTCCCAAGACTTGGGCACCTCCTTCGGCGCCTTGGGCAGCTCAACCCTGAGCACGCCGTCTGTGTAGGCGGCCTTGATCTTGCTGGCCTCGACGTTCTCCGGCAGCGTGAAGGTTCGCTCGAAGGTGCCGTAGCTACGCTCAAACACAAGATATCGCTGCTCTGCATCGCTCTCCTTTGTCTCCTTCAGCTCGACCTTTGATGTCTTGCTGTTCCCGCCGTTGGCGCTGTTGTTCGCGAATCGCTTCTCGCCGCGGATGACGAGCTGGTCGCCCTCCCGCACCTCGACGCGGATGTCCTCTCGTCGCAGGCCCGGCAGCTCGGCCTCGAGTGTGAAGGCCTCGCTCGTCTCGAGCACGTTGACGGGCGCCTGCAACGGCCGCTGGCGGGAGTGAACCTCACCACGGGCCGCAGCTGGTCGGCCACGACCGACGGCCTCCACGTTTCTGATGAACGGCCGGAAGAAGGGATCATGCGCGAAGGCTTCGAACAAGGATGGCGAGGCGTGGCCGTTGAGGTGGTGCTCTGCTGGTCGCAGGTGGACCGAGAGGCCGCGCGCGGCCACCTGCTGTGAAGAAGAAGAAGGGACGCCGAGGAGGCGGGCTGGGAGGAGCCTCTGTCGGCCACGGTTGTTCAGTCGCGTGAGCCTCTGCATAGCTGGTGTGTCTCTAACAAGTTGTTGAAGTGAGGATGATGTGGCCTTCCCGGCTTTTGTAGTTGGGTTGAGGCCAGGCTTCCTCGAAAGGGCAGGAAGTCCTCCCCCGCAAGCAAGACCGCCGAAGAGGCGCAGTTATTCTCGTGCTCTGGAATTTCTCTGCTATCGCCAAGAAAAAAATGACTAACTCACCTTCTTTGCCCGAAATGGGTTAAGGTCCGTTACGACAATCACGCCGAGTGTTGAAACCATGACGATGACCTCCTTGGGCAAGTTATGGGAAGCACACAGTGAGTGATGGCAGTGGGGCTATTTTTTTAATAAATTAACAGCTGCGAAAACTTGAAAAACACAGAGGAAAACAACAAAGATGGATTTGACGCCGGAGGCGAAGAAAAGCGAAGCAGCTGCAAACAACATGATCCTGTTGATGAACGATATGCAATTCCGCAGTATGGTGGAACAACAACAGATGGGGACGGAGCGATGTTTCCGATTGTGTGTAGAAAATGTGGACAGCGAAGCACCCCTCACCAACAAGGAGGGCACCTGCGTGCAGAACTGCACCGCGAAGTGGCAGAAATACAACCAGCGCGTAGCGTTTGCCTTCAGTGAGGAGAACACGCGCATCACGAAGAAGGCCGACGAGCTGAGCGGCCACAGTGTGGAAAAGACGCCAAATTAAATCCCAATCTGCAAATCTATTGCTGTTGCTATTCCTGGGCTGCCTCACTGAGCTGGCACAACACTGGGAACTGGTGCGCCTTGACCAGCACCAACTGTGTGTGGATTCGTCAATTCTGTGCACCACACAGGTCTAAATGAAATGAGGCATACAACGCACCCCGCCAAGAGCTCGGGCCGTGTCCTGCATGCAAGTGTCGAGGTCGTAAAGGGACACCAGTTCATAGACGTGGTGGTCGAGCTCCGGGGGAATGTCCTTCTTGGAGCCGCAGACGACAACCACGGGCTTGCCGTGGCGCGCAGCCAGCCGCTGCACCTCGGACACGGTCTTGCCGTGCTGCGTCTGCGCGTCGTAGCGGCCCTCACCCGTCAACACGAGGTCGCTGTTCTTGATGGCTTCCTCCAGGCCCAGCGCCTCGGCCACGAACTCGATGCCCTGCAGCAGCCATTCGACCTCAAGTCAATGCACACGTCCGAGGGCACTGGTGGCGCGGTCATACGCGCTTGATCTTGGCGCCGGTGGCGGCGACGATGCCGCCGGTGAGGCCGCCCGCCGAGCCAGCCCCGGGCATGTGCGACACGTCGAGCCCGAGCGGCAGCGCGTCGCGGTAGAAGCCGGCGAGGTGGTGCATGCCGGCCTCCAGCCGCTGCTGAATCTCAGGCGTGGCGCCCTTCTGCGCCGAGAAGACCTGCACGGTGGCACGTTGGCATGTCAATGACGCAAGACCCGCGTGTGTGTTTGGTGGGCGTGGTGCCACGCACGGCCACGGCGCCTTTGGGCCCGACAAAGGGATTGTCCACGTCCGAGGCGATCTCCACCGTGGCGCCCGGGAGCACGCCGCCCTCCGGCATGGCCAAGCTCACCACCTTGTTCATGTGGCGCCCGAACACGACGCGCGGACGCTCCTCGAGGTCCTCGGCGTCGGGTTGGATGCGCACGTCGACGCCAAGGGCGTGCAGGCAGGCGAGACCGCCATCGTTGGTCGCGCTGCCGCCCATGCCGACGATGAACCGCCGATGGCCCTCCTCGAAGGCGTGCTGCATGAGCTCGCCCGTGCCCTCCGTGGTCGTGTGCAGCGGATTGCGCTGGCCGAGCGGCACTTTCTCGAGGCCCGACGCCGCGGCCATCTCCACCACGGCGAGGCCCTCGCAACCGGCCTTGGTGCTGCTGCCATAGGCGGCCTGCACCGGCGTGCCGAGCGGCCCTGCGAACGTGTGTCAGGCGCTGAACGCGCACGCATGGGGCAGGGCCTGTACCGGTGACGGTGTGCGTGACGAGGCGAAGGGCGAGCGGGCCCTTGAGCGCGTTCAGGAAGCCGTTGCCGCCGTCGCTCAGTGAGAGCGACTGCGTTTCCACCCGCCCTGGGGGATCGTACGGCATCAACACTCACGAGCTGTAGAGATGATAGAGATTTTCTTACCCGGAAAACGCTGGGTGACGGCCTCGAGCACGGCGGAAGCCACGAGATCGGCCTCGAGCGAATCCTTGAAGGAGTCGAAGCAGGCCAACACCCGCACCGCCTTGTCGGTCATCTTTTGGGCCACACAACTTACGACTTAGTTTTATTTTATTTTATTTTCAAAATCATTTTTGAAAGGAAAACAATTTATTTCAAAAAATGTGCCGCGGCCAACACGGACCAACTACTCGAAGATGGTGGTGGTGTAGTTCTTGAAACGGGCGGCATACTCGTCGGGCGGGACGGCCGAGATGGCGTGCTTGTTGACAAAGAGGCTCTTGACAAAGTTCTCGGCCTTCTTGGTCGCGGCGTAGGTCGTCAGGACGTCGATGATCCCGATGAAGTAGATCTCGCCCAGCGGCGTGCCGTCCCGCTTGCGCGCCTGCATGCCGCCAAAGTCCCGCCGGTAGAACGGGACCTTGCTCGGGTCGTCGCTCGCGGCAGCCTCGAGTTCCTCGCTGGCCACCTGCGGGCGCAGACTCGGGTCGACTGGAGCCAAAAGAAAATCAATCCAACATGCGTGACGACTGTAGTTGTTTGCTTTGACGATGGCGTCGCACGTACCCGGGCGGCACTCGATGTCGGGGAAGTTGAGGAAATGGATCCCCACGAGCAAGCTGTAGTCCATCAGGTTTCGATCGCGCAGGAACTGCCACAAAATAAATAAATAAATAAAAATAAAAAAGGAATAATAAAAGATTAAAAATCAATTCCACAAATA
>NAVB01003601.1:0-11308 GCA_002179805.1 Acanthamoeba lenticulata | reverse complement strand
AAAACATTTGGTGAACCACACTCTTAACCTTACCCTCCCTACACAATCACGCATACTGTCTCTAGATCGCTTCGCGGAGGAGCTGAGCCGAATGTTTGGGCAACGCCCCGGTGGAGTGCTGGGCCTCTTGCCTGGGCGCGCCTTCAGGGCGTCCTCCTCCTCCTCTTCCTCCTCTGCCCCGCCTCCGCTCGCCCTCAAGGTACGCACGGACAGGCGCACGCATGCCTCTCTTCTCTTCTCTTCTCTCTCTTCTCTCTCTCAAGAAAGAGCAAAGCTGCGACAAAAACTGAGAGTCAGATGATAACCGTACCACTACATCTGTTGATCAATCTTTTTTTTCTTTTTTTTTCTTTTTCTTTTTTGTGTGTGTCTGTGTGTCTGTCTGTCATTATGTGTGCGTGTCGCGGCTCAATCAGGCGACTCGTGAGGCGGTACGTGCCGTGGCCAATCTGGCAGCCCACAAATGTGCGGGACCCGCTATCCTGGTTGCAGACCGGCCGGAGCTCGTTGAGCTTGCCCTACGTGTGGATGATCTCGTCGTGCAACAGCAGGCTGCCCGCGCTCTCGCCAACCTCGCAATCTACCGTATTCGTGCCTCATCAATCTCTCTCTCTCTCTCTCTCATCAACCAATCACACAATCCCGCGCGTGTGTTCCGTGGGGGGGGGGGACACTCCAGATCCACACGAGCTTCTGGACGACACCCGCACGGAGGCCCTCCTGCATCATTGGCTCCATACGGGGGATGCCATCACCAGGTGCGCTGCAGCTGGGAGCAGCCAGTTTTGGCTGTTTGTCACACTTTTCCTACTCCCTTTCCCTCTCTCTCTCTCTTTCCCCCCTCTTCCCCTTCTCTTATCCTCGCTTCGGGCTTCAACGGGGAAAATGGTGCCCATGCCAGGTCGAGTGCAGTGCGTGCGTTGGCTTCGATCACGTGGAACAGTGCGTTCTCATGGCTTCATTACGAGCATTTCGAGTTTCATTCAACTTTTGGTTGTAAATTGTTGTTGTTGTTAACGCACGCGAGAGCAGGCCTGACGGGGGCCAAGTACGGCGAGGGCGTGCATCTGCTCTACCCGGGTGAGGCTACCCTGACTGACGCGGCGCAGGCCAAAGCCTTCAGCCGGCGGTATGCCTATGACATCGTTTTCCTCCACGGCGGTATCCATTCTCCTGTCCCCTCTCTCGTGAAAGCAAGGGACAACGGTGTGGATATGACTAAATACGTAATATATAAATAATTAATCCCCTGCCGGGGCGGGGCGGGGGGCAGTGACGGGGCATCCATTCACAACATGGGCATCCGGCAATGGCATCGAGGACGAGCGGGCCGAGGGCTTTGAGTGCTGGCCGCGCGAGTGGTTGCCTGAGGATCTACCTGAGTACTCAGCGCCTTCTTCTCCCCTTTCTTCCCCTCCCACACAGCTGTTGTGGCCATCCTACTACACCAAGTAAGGCGGGGTGATGAGCAAGAGAGAAGTGAATGGGTGGAAGAGAAGGGAAGGAAAAGGAAAGAAAATGGTGACAGATAACGAGCTCTCTTCCCCCCCCCCCGCTCTTACAACGGTCTTGTGGGGCTTCTCGTGGGCGATTAGCGGACGAATCCTATCGGTGGCCTTTGACCTCTACCTCAGGTACATAATACCTTCCTGGCTCTCCTTTTAAATAAATATAGAACACGAATAATGATACGAAATGCCATCATGTCATGTCACGTGATGATTCGGGTGGTGGTGGTGGTGGTGGAACTTGGGATGTTTTGTGGGAGACAGTGGATGGTTCGGACAGGGCGAACCTGCCGCACACTACGCCACAACCATCCTTCGCGCCCTCCTCTTGGCCGCTGTCGGAACCAAGCCGGTGAGTCCCTCTCTTTAGGCTAACGCCTCAAACCCCACAGCCAAAAACCACAAAGAGAGAGAGAGAGAGATCTTATTATGATGATGATGATGTGATAATCACCATCACCATCATCATCGCGGGTGCCGATTGTGATGTTTCGAAACATGATGGAAACGTGCACCAGGTGGTATTCGTGACACACAGCTTCGGAGGGTTGATCGTGAAGGAGATCCTGAGGCTGGCGGACCAGGATCCCGCCACCCGGCGGCTCCTCCGCAACACGGCGGGCGTGGGTGCGACTACTCCCCCTCTTCCCTCTCCTCCCCATCCCTCCCTCCCTCCCTCCTTCCTCTTCATGCCTGCATTCATCCTCTCCCCGTATTGAGGGGGCTCCGGCTTTTTTCATAGTAAATCTCCCTCCAATTTGATAACGGCAATGGGGGTGGGGGGTGAATGGCGACTACAGTATTCTATTCGACGCCACACGCAGGAGTGGAGCACGTGGCATGGTCGTTTCCGCACCTGCACCACCTCCTGTTCCGCGCCAATCCAGCCCTTGACGATCTGCACGATGGGTCAGAGCAGCTCCTGCAGCTCAATCGCCACTTTGCCGCGGCCGGTGCGCATATTTCGACCCTCTCCTTTGGCGAGGCTGCCACTTGCTTTGGGTCTCGCTTCAATTGCTACCAGGTGAGCGTTCCCTCCCTCCCCCCTCCCGCACATGTTGCTGCTGCTGCTGCTGTTGTTGTTCTTGTGATGCAAATGGGAAAGACATCGTATCTCCCCACGCCTGCGTCTTCTCAGCTCTTCTTGCCTAAACGCAGGTGGTGGATGATGAGTCAGCAAATCCGCGCTTGGCCCTTTGGCGCCGAACCCTCCGGGGCAAGCAAAGCGAGGCCAAGAGTAATAATAATGACACGGAGGTGAGCTTCGACGAACCCCTGCACTCGGCCGATGAGATCGAACACCTGTTCGACCTCAACGCGCCGTGTCGCGTGCAAGATGCCTTCTTCAAAACGGACGCCGATCACCTCCAGGTGTGCAAACCGGCTTCGCGTGAGGATCCACGTTATCGCCTCACGCTGGCATTCACACGCTTCGCCTTGCGTTGCTGGCGCCCGTTCAGCCCACAGTACGAGCATCGTCACGACGGCGCGCCAGGTAACGAACGAACAGACTGAGGCGAAAAGCGCATTTTTTCCGTATGGAAAAGAAATTTTTTTCCGTATGGAAAAGGAAACCAACGATTTTTGTTTGTTCATCTGCGCCCCCAAAAAAAAAAACCCCTCGTAGTACCCCTTGCCATGAATCGAATCCTCGCGCCACGAACCGGCTCTACTGCAGCCTTCCTTCTCAGCCAGCCACGCCAACACGCCTGCGCGTTCACCCTCTTGTCCTCTTGTTCGCAACGAGGGTACGGGGACAAGAGCCCCGCGGATAAGGCCAAAAAGGACAAGCAGAAGAAGACCAAAGACACCAAAACCCAGGAAAACAAACAGCAAAAGAAAGACGACGCTCCGAGCGAACCCAAGGGACAGAAGAAGTAAAGCATCTTGGTAAGTAAATCGGCCAAGTGGGGCCTAATTCTCGTCTCGTTTTTTTCTTCTTCTCTTTTCTGGTCGACGAATTCTGCGGAAATGGGGTGTGTTGGCGTTCATCGAGCTTTCCCATTCTCGCTTTGAGAAGCTGGGGGTCTTATTTCAAGTAAATGAGCAATCGATGTTGCAAACCGTCAAGCCCTCTCTCTCTCTACGCGTAGCACGAGACCGATGGGGACCTCGAGGCGCACGTGTCGCCAGCCAACCATGGCGAAGGTCGACCATTTGAAGCGGTCAAGCCATTTCGGCGGTGAAAATGACAGACATGCGAGCATCCGCGGAACTCCTGTGAGCTTGGCCTCGGCGGCAAATCCGCGGGATACCGCTCAAGTGACGCGGGCTGGCGTGGCCATCACTGGGCTATCATCACTGCACTGCGTGCGTCAGTGGCCAACAACGGAAATGCGGAGAAGAGCAGCAGACTCCCACCAACCGCCATCGCTCCCTGGTGGGCCCCCATTCCCGTCAGTTGAGCTTGTGGCGGCCGCAGCGCCACCTGCCGGCTGTTGTTTTTTTTCTTCCTCGAGCCCATCGCGCCAGTCCCTCACACACACACACCACCCTCGCCGCGCGTTCTGAAGAACTGCAGCTGCGGCTTGTCCCCCTTCTTCCACTCACAGACAACGACAGCGCGCACAAGAGGAACTTCAAAGTTGCGGATAGCTTCCCTTGCGCCTCACCCCAAGCCTTTCTACGGAGAAAGAGAGAGAGAGGAGAGAGAGAAAAATAGAGTAACAAAGGAGACCACTTACGCCACATCTCAGAAGCTCAGCCTCTCCGAGTCGTACAAGCCGGCGGAGGAACGAAGAAGAAGAAAACGGCGTCAAGTGCGGCCGTGAGCGATTGCGCCGGCTTCCCGAATAACAGCCCGCCTTCACCTCTTGTTGTTATCAATCGGGAACCAGGAGGAAAGGAGGCAGACGGAGGAGGAGGAGGGTGGCTACCCACATCGGACTGGCCCCGCCGCTGTTCTATGGGCATGCGGTTCACAGATCACGAAGTGGCCCTCCTGCAGGCGCTCAAGAGCCTCGAGGCTGGTGACTTCAGCGTGCGGCTCGATCCCAATGCCGACGGAGTGTATGGGGAGATCGCCGATGTGTTCAACCGCATCGCGCAGGCCAACGACTCCCTGTGCCACGAGTTCGAGCGTGTACACGTGGCCATCGCTGTCAAAGGTGACTTTGAGCAGCGGCTCCAGCTGCCCACTCCCTCCCCGGGAGGTAGCAGTACCTGGAATCGTTGCGTGCACTCAGCCAACCAGCTCATCGACAACATGGTTCAACCCATCATTCTCGTTCGCGATGCCATTGGCGCCGTAGCCGACGGCGACCTATCTTGTGCCATGTCCCTCATCAACAACCAACCCCAGGTACGCACGTTATCCACTTTCGCTCAGGCTCTGTTTTCTTTCCTCTTCCGGAGTTTTCACGTGAAGAAAAGAAAAGAAAAGAAAAGAAAAGAAAAGAAAAGCTGAAAAGAAGAAAAGACAAAAGACGCTGATCTTGGGGTGGTCATGTGTGTCACCACACCGGTGGAGCACAGCTCCAGGGCGAGTACCAGCACACGTCCCAGTCGCTCACGGAAATGATACGGATGCTCAACAGCTTCAACGAAGAGGTCCTCCGCGTGGTGTGCGACGTGGGCATCGAGGGCAAGCTCGGCGGCCAGGCCGAGGCCGTGGACCTCCGCGGCATCTGGAAGGACCTGACGGACAACGTCAACACGATGGCCGCCAACCTCACGGGCCAAGTACGCGCTGTGGCGCAGGTCACAACAGCCGTCGCGCGTGGGGACCTGTCCAAGAAGATGACAGCTGAGGCCAAGGGCGAGTTCCTGGAGCTCAAGAACACGATCAACACAATGGTCGACCAGCTCAACGCATTTGCCTCCGAGGTGACGCGCGTGGCGCGCGAGGTGGGCACCGAAGGCAAGCTCGGCGGCCAGGCCATGGTCCGCGGTGCGTGGATCTTTTGTGGTTGTTGTGTTGTTGTTGTTGTTTTGCCGCCATCATCGTCCGGCTTCTATTATACGCCCCTGATCTCACTCCCGCGTGGTTGGGCTGCAGGCATCGGCGGCACATGGAAGGACCTGACGGACAACGTCAACACGATGGCAGCCAACCTTACGGGTCAAGTGCGCGCCATTGCTCTTGTCACGACTGCCGTCGCCAACGGCGACTTGTCGAAGAAGATTACTGCCGAGGCACAGGTGACACCGTCGCTTCCCTTTCCATCCCCCCTTTCTCTCTCTCTCTCTCTCTCCCAATTTATACCATCTTATTCTGATGAAACACTTATCTTAAATGATATATCAACTGGCGCCTGACACAACGTTGTGCTCCTGTTGTTTTGGGGGGGGGGGGTGGCGACAGGGCGAGATTCTGTTGCTCAAGAACACGATCAACACGATGGTCGACCAGCTCAACTCGTTCGCTTCCGAGGTGACGCGCGTGGCACGCGAGGTGGGCACCGAAGGCAAGCTCGGCGGCCAGGCCAATGTCAAGGATGTGTCAGGCATCTGGAAGGATCTCACGCACAACGTCAACACGATGGCTGCCCGTCTCACGGGCCAGGTGCGCGCCATCGCGCAAGTCACAACAGCCGTCGCCAAGGGCGACCTGTCCAAGAAGATGACGGCCGAGGCCAAGGGCGAGATCCTGGAGCTCAAGCTTACGATCAACACGATGGTGGACCAGCTCAACTCGTTCGCCTCCGAGGTGACGCGCGTGGCGCGCGAGGTGGGCACCGAAGGCAAGCTCGGCGGGCAAGCGCACGTGAAGGGCGTGTCGGGCATCTGGGAGGATTTGACCAATAACGTCAACACGATGGCAGCCAACCTCACGGGCCAGGTGCGCGCCATCGCGCAAGTCACAACAGCCGTCGCCAGCGGTGATCTCTCCAAGAAAATTGCCGTCGACGTCAAAGGCGAGATCCTGGAGCTCAAGAACACGATCAACACGATGGTCGACCAGCTCAACACGTTCGCCTCCGAAGTCATGCGTGTCGCTCTCGAGGTGGGCACCGAAGGCAAGCTCGGCGGTCAGGCCATGGTCCGCGGCGTGGCCGGCACGTGGAAGGACCTGACAGACAACGTCAACACGATGGCGGCCAACCTCACGGGCCAGGTGCGCGCCATCGCCGAGGTGACGACGGCCGTCGCGCGCGGCGACCTGTCCAAGAAGATCACCACGGACGTCAAAGGCGAGATCCTGGAGCTCAAAAACACGATCAACACGATGGTCGACCAGCTCAACTCGTTCGCCTCCGAGGTGACGCGCGTGGCCGGAGAGGTGGGCACAGAAGGCAAGCTCGGCGGCCAGGCCCAGGTCAAGGGCGTGTCGGGCATCTGGAAGGACCTCACCTACAACGTCAACACGATGGCCGCCAACCTCACGGGCCAAGTGCGCGCCATCGCGCAAGTCACAACGGCCGTCGCCAAGGGCGACCTGTCCAAGAAGATGACGGCTGACGCCAAGGGCGAGATCCTGGAGCTCAAGAACACGATCAACACGATGGTGGACCAGCTCAACACGTTCGCCTCCGAGGTGACACGTGTGGCGCGCGAGGTGGGCACCGAAGGCAAGCTCGGCGGCCAGGCCCAGGTCAAGGGCGTGTCGGGCATCTGGGAGGACCTGACGACCAATGTCAACACTATGGCGGCCAACCTGACCAATCAGGTGCGCGCTATCGCCGAGGTCGCTCGGGCGGTGACCAAAGGCGACTTCACGCGCTTCATCACGGTCGAGGCCTACGGAGAAATGAACACGCTCAAGACCATCATCAACGAGATGATCTGCACGCTCAAGGAGATGCTCATCAAGACCGCTCTCGCCAACGAAGCCAATCGGGCCAAGACCGAGTTCATGGCCAACATGTCCCACGAGATCCGCACGCCCATGAACGGGATCATCGGCATGACGGAGCTGGCCCTCGACACGCAGCTCAGCGCCGAGCAGCGGGACTATCTCAAGCTGGTCCACTCGTCGGCACTGGGCCTGCTCACCATCATCAACGACATCCTCGACTTCTCCAAGATCGAGGCCGGCAAGCTCGACATTGAGCATATCGACATGTCCCTCCACGAGACCCTGGGCGATACCCTCAAGGCGCTGGCCCTCAAGGCCCACGAAAAGGGCATCGAGCTCCTCAGCGACATCGAGCCCACCCTCCCCGACAAGCTCGTCGGCGACCCCGTGCGCCTGCGGCAGGTGATCATCAACCTTGTCGGTGAGCGTCCCTCCTTCTCCCCAGACACAGCAACTCTCAACCCCCCCCCCAGAGATGCCCACCGCCTGATCTCTCCACTCCACACACACACGCACGCACACTCACCCATACACACACACACACAAACCAGGCAACGCCATCAAGTTCACGTCGCAGGGCGAGGTCGTGCTCTCTGTCAAGATGCAGGAGCGCAAAGCGGACGCGGTGGTGCTCCACTTTGCCGTGCGCGACACCGGAATCGGTACGTTCACGTGTGTCCGTGTTTGTGGTGTGTGCGTGGGTATGTTGTGGAGTCCATGTTGGGATGCGCAAACAACCAACTGACACGTGAGCTTTGCGGGTGGGGTTGGGGGCGCCCGTGATCGATCGGGCAGGCATTCCGCCGGACAAGCTGTCGGTGATATTCGAGGCCTTCTCGCAGGCCGACGGGTCCATCACGCGCAAGTACGGCGGGACGGGCCTGGGCCTGACCATCTCAACGCGGCTGGTGCAGCTCATGCAGGGCAAGCTGACGGCCGAGAGCAACCCGGGCAAGGGGTCACTCTTCCACTTCACAGCCACGTTCGGGCTGGCGCGGGAGGAGACGTCGCCGCTGCGGCACCAGACGGCAGTGCTGCAGGGACGGCGCGTGCTGGTGGCCGACGCCAACGAGACGTCGCGGCGCATCCTGTCGCAAACGCTGCTCAACTGGCGCCTGGAGCCCATCGTGGTGGACACTGTGCGGGAGGCCATCCAACTCTACGCCGAATCGGTGATGGTGCAGCGGCCGTTCGAATACGTGCTCTTGGTCTCGCAGATCCCGGACGACTTGGAGGGCCTCACCATCGCCCAGTTCAGCGAGAGCCAGGTGGTGACCAAGGAGACCACCATCATCATGGCCCTCTCGCCCACGGCCACCAAGCGCGACCTCGTGAGCTGGCACTCGTGCCCGCCCACGTGCGCCTACATCTCCAAGCCTGTGGGCCAGAGCGAGCTGCTCGGGGCGCTCCTGAAGCCCTTTGACCAGGAGTCGCACACCTCGTCGCTCCCCTCGTCGGCTCACCGCGCCGGTGGTCCGCACGCCCCCGATGGGCAGGCCTCGCTCGAGAAGCCGCGCCAGCGCATCCTCCTCGCCGAGGACAACGTCGTCAACCAGAAGCTGGCCATTCGCCTCCTCGAGCGCTTCGGCTACTCGGTCACGCTGGCCGACAACGGTCGCAAGGCCGTCGAGATCGCCAAGACGCAGAGCTTCGACCTCATCCTCATGGACGTCCAGATGCCGGAGATGGGCGGCTTCGAAGCCACAGCCAGGATCCGCGACCTCGAGAGCAAGCAGGCCGGCCGAGGGCACACACCCATTGTAGCCATGACCGCCCACGCCATCCAGGGCTACCGCGAGAAGTGTCTCGAGGGTGGTATGGACGGCTACATCTCCAAACCCATTCACGCCGAGAGTCTCAAGCAGACAATCGAGAGCTTCCTATGCCTGGCTAAGGACTCGTAGCCCAAGTAGTTCCCTTGGCCAACCTCCTCCTCCTTTCGTTGTATATACTTCTCTCGATCGCTCGGCAATCGTGTGCTCGGGCGCACCACAGCCAGCAGTTTGCGAGGTCACACACCCTCTGTACATGACGGCATCCTTGGAAAGAATTTAAGGCATAAATTTTTGTTTTGGCATTTTTTGTTTTTCGTCTTCGGGCCCAAGAAACGAAAAGAAAGAAGACGAAGAGGAAGGGGCGAGCCCTCCCCACATCTATGCGATGGCTTTCACCGACAAAGAGGTTGATGCCCTAAATGGAACGGTGGCCGTGGGAGGGATTCTGTCTGTTTGTGGGTGCCTGTTCCTTGTGGCCTCGGCGTTTTACTTCCGCAAATTGCGCCACAGCTACTGGCGGGCTGTGGCTGTACTCGCGCTTTGGGACGGTCTCACAGCGGCCACCTTTGTGCGCCTCCTCCCGCATTTGCAGCAAACCCCCCCTCCCTTTTGACTCCAGTTTGTGGGGGGGGGGTAACCTCTCACAGGTGATGAGCTCCTTGCCAGCTTTGCTGCGGTGGGACTTGTTCGGACCGAGCGCTTGCCAGTTGCAGGGTACCTCCGGTCTCCCGAACGCCCCTCCCTCTCGCGCCGGCAGCAACATTCAGCACCAGTGCTCTTTCTATTCGTGCAGGCGTTCTGTTGGAGCTGTTCGTCATGCTGTCCAACTGCTACACATTTTACGTGGCGCTGGTTCTTTATCTGATCGTCGTCAAGCGGAAGGAGGTCCGGCAGAGACACGCACACGCGTGGTGTGTGTGTGTGTGTGAGAAGATCGTTTTTCTCTCACCTACTGCGGCTGCTCGGTGTGTGATGTGGTACCAGCTGAGCGGACTCTTTGAGATCATCTACTTTGCGGTCGTGGCGAGCGGAGCAGTCAGCATGGCGCTGATCCCCCTCTACCAAGTCAACGGCCTCCGATACACGAGCGGAGGTAAAGCGCTCCTCCTTCTTTTGGTCCTCCTCCTCCTCTTCCTCTTCCTCTTTTCTGTACTGGAGCACAACCTCCACCCACCATGCGCATCGCGCGCGCGCTCTCGGCAGTTGGTTGGTGCTGGGTTCCGGCTACACCCACCTATGGCCGCTTTGTGATGAACTATGTGTGGGTGTGGACGGCCATCCTCTCGATCCTGATCTTTTACTTTCTAATCCTTCGCCACATTCGCCGAGGTATTTTTCTTTCTTTTTGTTTTGCCAACAACCTTAATTCGCCTCGCTCTTCTCCCTTTTTTCGGCCTTTCCTCACCATCATCCTCGTCATCATCATTCACCGGCAGAGATGGTGGCTGAGAAGATCAGTGCACCACTCTCGGAGATTGCCACCGGCCGCCTCATAGAGAAGCGGTCGCTTCACACGCGTCAACTCTTCCTCTACCCGCTTATCTACATCGTACTCTGGACCCCGGCCACCATCAATCGGTACACTCACAGCTTGTCCCTTCCCTCCCTCCTTTGTTGCCCCGAGTTCCTCCCGCTCTTCTTCTTTCTTCTTCTTCTCTCTCTTTCTCTCTTCGTCGCATGCCCTCCGCACCCGCTCTCGCGCATGGAGGAGCTGCCCGTGTGGAATGGCAAACCATTTAGCACAAACAGAGTGCGCCATTGGCTCACGACCGGGTTTTCTTTTGTGGGGGGGGCAGGGTGCTGGAGGCGCAGGAGATCGAGCTCTACTTCATGAGCTTATTAGAGGCAAGTCTGTTGCCGCTTCAGGGCGTCTTCAACACGGGAGTGTACCTCTTCACCTCGGGTGTTGGGCGGGACACCCTCCACCTCTTCAGGCGCAGACGGCTCTATCGGAGCCTCTACGCTGCCCGCGCCGAGTTAGTTGCCTCTTCCTACGATTCAGAGCCCTCGTCCTTCACCGATGGCATGTGCATCAGCGCCCCCCCTCTCTCTCTCTCTCCTCCTCCTCTTTCGTGATCGACCCGAGGAGGCGGCTTCTCTGCTAGCTGCTGCTGCTGTTGCATCTGACTGTCCTCCTGCGTTCCCTCTCCCTCCTTCTTCGTCCTCCTCCTCCTCCTCCTCCTTATCTATCTCTTTTCTCTCTCTCTCTCTTGCTCTCGCGCACTAGGCTGTTATGCATCGCCGATGGCGGGAGGCAGCAGAGTGTTACACACGCTGGGTTCTATTTC
>NAVB01003593.1:0-15266 GCA_002179805.1 Acanthamoeba lenticulata | reverse complement strand
AATAGAAGCTGAAGGAATGTTATACAACCACGATTAACAAAGAATCAGTAATTCGATAGAACCCACCAGGTTACTTGAATCTTCAACGTACCAGGGCTGACGAGATTCTTCTGCATGAAGTTGGCCTTCTCGAAGAGGGCCTCCTCCTGAGGGCTGAGGTAGGAGAGGCTGGGAAGGACCTTGTCCACAGCAGTCACCTGAGCGAGGTCATTCTCGATGAGGTACTTGACGAGGTTGCGGCCAATGAAGCCAGTAGCACCCAGAACCAACACAGTAGGCTTGCCGTCCATTTGTGGTAGTGCTAGAAGTGATTTTGTTGTGTCTGGAGAAGTGAGAGAAAGACTAAAATGAGCGACTGACTCACACGAATGTGTCAATCCTGCTGATTACACGTGACTGAATAGCAGAAAAAGCGGTGGCTGCTGGCCGAACGAAAAAAGCTGACAGAGAAGAAAAGAGCAACGCGTGGCGCAATCCAGTTTTGGCAGGTGGGCCCAAAAAAACAGAAGGGTGCGCGTACTGGAGTTGTGTGGGTGGCACGCAAGAGGCGAAAAGACTGCTTGGCGACGGTGGGAACAAAGAAAAAAAGGGGTCACTTACGCAGGCGGAAGCTGGCCCGTGGGCGTTGCCATTGGGCGGACTTCGCCCTCATTTCGTTCGCCGACCACGAGGCTCGCTTTGAAATCGGATTGGCAGTGCAATCGGTATTTATGGGGTCAGGGTGACCGCTGCCGTGTGAGGCTGCGGTTGCGCGGAGGAAAAGTTGTCGCTGGCCGCCAAAGACAACCGCGCCTTGCGGCAAGGCGCCGCCACCAACATGACGTGGGCGTGGTGGCCTGTACAAAACGAAAAATATCTCTCCATGTATGGATCGTGTCGCGTCGCGGCTTGCCGTCCTACGCTCGCCGCAGTGGGACATTGCCGCGGATGAGCGCGTCGATGGGCTCGAACACGGTGTCGCGCGCATCGTGCGCCCACACGACGTCCATATGCTCGTAGTGAGGGATCTCGCTGTGGTGGACGAGGTTCACCTCCTTCGAGGCCTGGAGCGTCTCTACCAGGGCCCGTCCGTGCACCAGCTTGTCCCTTCCGCCGTAGAACAGGGCCACGGGGCATCCGATGTTGGCCACCGAGTAGACCGTGGGCTCCCTCCCGCGCGCGCCCAGCTCGTCGTCCGTCGTCGTCGCGCGGGCGCTTCGCCTGAACAAACGCACATTCGTCGTGAGTGATGCATCATCCCCTCGCGCCTCGCCCCCAGCGGAGAGCAAGACGCACCGGCTGGCCGCGGTGTAGGGCTTGAGCTGGCCGGTCTTGGTGATCTCACCCCAGTGGTGGATAAGCCGGGACGACACGGGCCTGGGCGTGAAGAGGAAGTACTTGGTCTTGCGCCAGTGGCACCAGTACGTGTCGCTCCAGTTGAACAGGTAATTGAACATGTTGTAGGCCAGATGCCCGAATGCCTGTCGGCACGAGCGACGGAAGGAGGGAAGGCGAGGCAAAGTGAGCGCCGGGCCCGGATGTTTGGGGGGGAGAGCGGGCGACGCACCTGAGGAGCCATCAGCCGCTGGACGACGTACATTATGGGGATGAACGAGTGCTCGCCAAAGAGGCGGTAGAAGATGGAGGAGGGCATGGACACCATCACCTCCAGCGCCCAGTGCCTGTGGAAAAGGCGGAGTTGGCCAACCGGTCAGCGCCCTCACGCGTTCCCATCCCGCGCATACGCACTTTCGTGCGCGTGAGGCGAGTCAAAGGGGGGAAGCGAGGGCCGTACCCGAGACGGCCGATGAAAAACGCCGGAGCGAGCGCCACGAAGAGCTCGAGCTTGTTGGCCACGGCCGGATTGCGCGCCAGACCGACAAAGGCCTGTGCGTTGCCCTGCGAGTGGCCCACAAACACAACCTTCTCGCGCCCGGTCGTCCTGTAGGCACCCAAGAGAGGCTGATGGTGAGCAAGTGGCGCGCGGGGAAGAGGCAAGAGGAGGAGGGGCGTGACGCACTTGCAGACGTAGTTGACAAAGGCGGGGAAGTCGAACTCGCCCAGCTCGTCAAGGCCCCACTCCCAGTACTGCTCCTCGTGGGGGTGCATGTTCGTGTGACCCTTCTCGTGGATGCACCGGTTGTTGCCCAGCCACACGTCGTACCTGCCCATGGCGACAACGGGTGAGCAACGAGAACTAGAAAATACTAAATAAAAAATTTTAACAAACAAAATAATAATAAATAATTATTGAATAAAAAATGTAGGCAAGAAGACGATGCGTACCCCTTCTCAGCAAAGTGGAAGGCCATGCTGTCATCCTCGCTCGTGACGAAGATGCCAGAGGACTGGAACAAGCCGTGCTGGAGGAGGATGGGCGGGAGGCTCGAGTCCCGCTTCTCCTTCTTGAAGACGCGGTAGCAGTGGAGGATGTAGCCATCCGCCGTGGTCACTTCATGCCTTTCGTAGTCGAACCCGTGATCGCGGATGTAGAACTCTACGTACGAAAGACAACACAGCACGTGTGAGTGAGTCGTCTCTTGAAGAAACGGGAGCGGGGGCGGGCCTACCGGTGTCGAGGCTGTGCTTGACTGCTTCGGCAGTGCTGCTTAGGAGGCCCTGGTCTGGCTTGCTTTCGAAGAGTTCTGGTTGGCGCAGTCGCAGGAAGGCCAGGTCCGGCCGCCACCATTTGCCGTTGACAAAGTTGGCGTACAACTGAACAAGTTGCGTGCAGTCGCACACAAGCCAAGGGGTGAGCGTGTTGCCGGACGGCAGTCCAACATGTCGGGGAAAATGAGGAACCTACCCGCCAGTAGGCCACGAGGACCACCCCCGCAAGCAGCAGGGAAGAGATGCCGTGACCCACCAGGCCGCGGAGGGTGCGGCTCAGAGCGAACGCGCACACGACAAAGCAGATGCCTGCGCCTGTTGCCAGCTCCACCATCTCTGCCGGGAGGAAGAGAAATGATGATGATTGGTGGTGAGAAAAACGCAAATTTACAGAGAGCACGAAAATCAAACTTTAAGGGAGACAACATCTCTCTTTCCCTTCCAATCTCCCATCGCATAAAGAAGGAAAATGGAGGTGCCAAGTACTTGTGATCGAACGAGCGAAGAGGCAGGAGAGAAGGAAGGACGGGATCGAATCCAGTGTTCGATTCCTGTGGACTTGAGGCAAGTGACCGCCGCGACGAGCAACAACCTACAGGCGGCGTCGTGAGGGGAGCGTTGCGGAAGAAGGAGGCACGGAGTTTGAGACAACCCTTGACACCCGCCAAACTCAACTTCTTTTTTTGTCGGCAGTAAAGCAAAGATCACTTTTTCAGAAGACACAATCAAGCGCAGAAAGAAAACAATTTCTCGGTTGCTTCAAAAAGACAAGAAGCACAAAAACAAAAAATAATAATAATTATTTTTAAAAAGAACGAAGGATGAAGAGTGCGGCGAGTAGGGGTGAAGCGAACAATGGAGTGTTGTTTGGCGTGGGGCTCAAAGAGGTGATGCAAAGGCCTGGCGAGAGCTCCATTCCATCGGTTCTGAAGCAAATGGTCGCCTACCTCTCAGAACTGGGTGTGTATCCCCCCCCCCTCTCTTCCTCTACTGTGCGAAGCTTATTCGAATCGGCTGCCATACCGCGGTGCAGGGCCGAACGAACCTTTATTCAGGCAGCCGGCCAACACCAAGGAGCTCCAGGACCTGCGCTACCAGCTCAACAAGGGTCTCTATCCAACCTGCCGTGTTTTATGAGCCCCCTTCCCTCTGTGAGCTCACTCTCTTCGCTTCTACGACCGGTCGTAGGAGGGCGCGTGGACTACGAGTCCAAGCCCAAGCCAGAGTTGGTGGCGGCCCTCCTCAAGGTCTACCTGCGAGAGCTACCAGAGCCCCTCCTCACCTTCTCCCTCTACTCGAGCTTCCTTACTGCCTCGGGTTCGTGCCGCCTCCCTCTCGTTCAGCTGTCACTTGAGCTTCCTCTCCTGTCCTCTCTTGCTCTCTCGCGGACATGTCTACTCCTTCAAGTCTTGACCTCTGGCGCGACCTGTTCCTCGTGCAAACAGAGGAGAGCGATGAAAAGAAGAGGGCTGCCGCGCTGTCTGAGCTGCTGGCCCAGTTGCCCAAGACCAACCGCCTCCTCGTGGAGCTCATCATCAAGTTCCTCGCCCGGTGATTTGCGGCCTCTCTCAATCGTTCTTGTTTGGCCCTGATATCTTACTTGGCCGCGTGGGCTCGGCAGGCTATGCGTGCACGCGGACGCCAACCACGTGAGCCCGGTTTTCCTGGCCCACATCTTTACCCACATCTTCCTGCGGTACCGAATCTTCCCCTTCCGTCGCGCTCGTTCTCGAGAGAGTGTTTGGCACTTACCTGTCACGGTGAAATTCACTCAAGCCCACGCTATGAGACAATCGAAACCATGGTGCAACTGCCCAAGGCCATCAACCTCATGCAGATCCTCATCGAGACGGACCATGAACTCCTCTTCCCCGTACGCGTCCTGTCGCCGTAGTTGACCTAAATTCTCAATTTCATTACATCGCTGTGATTTCCACAGAGGTCAGGCTCGGCCACAGCCGCCGCCCTCAAGTCGTCATCGGGCAGCACAGCCACCACCGCCAGCCGCAGTGCTGTCTCAAAGCTCGCCGAGTCCCCGGTGGTCTCTCGCCCGTCTCCCGACGCGTCCGAGGCCAGCCTTCGATCCGCCACGTCGGCGACAGCGCCCGCGCCCGCCGCCGGCGGACCGACAAGTCCTCCCATCCGTCGCGCGCAGTCTCCCGGCGGCGGGGCCGACGCGCAGCCGCCTGAGCCGACCCCAGCGCCGGCTGCCTTGGCCCGCCCGGTTAGCCCGCCCCCTCAGGTCGTCGCGCCGTCCATCAAGTCGCCTCGCGGAGAGGTCTCGGGATCGTCGTCTCCTGGTGCGTGCGCTGATCCTCGAGGGCGAGGAAGGACTCTTTCGCTCTTCTTCGCGCTGATCACCTTTTTTGCCGCCCTCCACAGAGATCGACAACAAGGTGGCCCACCTGAAGGCGACGGTGCAGGAGGCACTGCAGACCCTCCGCAAGGACCTCGACGACCTCGAGCAGGAACTCTCCAAGGCCACCTCCGCCGACAAGGTCATCGACATCGCTCGGCTTGTTCGCGCCACCAAGAAGGCTCTCGACGGTCGTGAGAATGACTCTTAAGCCTCCACAATCCGAGAGCCGTCAAGCCGCGCGTGCGTCGATTTATTTACATGTGTTTCTTATGTTGTTGTACCTTGTCTCGTCTCATTCTACAATACGAGCTGCCCACCAACTCCTGTTACTGGGTGCCCTCGTCGCCGCTGCCCGGCACGACCGAAGCATCAGACAGTTGACGCGCCCCGCAAGTGATCGGCTTGCTGCTGGGCATTTCCGTTGCCTTGTCGGTGTGGTGGTGTTTGTGGGTGCCGTTGTTGCGCCTGGCGGAGCTCCTCTCCTTGTACCGCAAGTAGTCGTCGAACATGTCGCGCGCTGTGCGAAGTACGTCGTCGAGCATGCCGCGCACGTTACTCACTTTCTCCAGAGCGTCGATGCTGGCTAGCCCGAGTTGAAGGGAGACAGCGAGCACGTCGTCGAGCATGCCGCGGAAGTTGAAGAGAGACTCGATAGTGGCCAGGCTGGCCAGGAAGACGCCGACGACAGCCCCGAGCACCATCCCGACGATAGGCCTTAGCGTTAGCACGGCGAGTAGGGACGCCATCGAGAGCACGAAGGCGAAGTAATCGTGGAGGGAGCCGCGGAAGCAAAGCAGCGTCGACCGCGCCACCGAGACCCACACAGCAAAGCTCTCCTGCCACGACAAGCTCGAGCGTCAGACACAGTCCGTTTCTGAAATCTATTGAGGGGGTTTTGGTTATCGGGAACCTGGAGCGATTGGCCGATCAAACCGAGCGAGCGCACGACAAAGAGGCCCATCAGCCCGGTAAAGAAGTCGTAGTAGTCCTGCATCATGCCTCGGAACGTGGCTAAAGTGGCGATGAAGACTTTGGCAAAGGTGTCGAAGTAGCCGCCGAGGCAAAAGCGGAGCAGGCTCGTCACCCGATCGACCAGGTGCATCATCTGCGAGCTGAAGAAGCTGTAGTAGTCCTGCATCATGCCTCGGAACGTGGCCAACGTGGAGATGAAGACGTTTGCGAAGGTGTCGAAGTAGCCGCCCAGGCAGAAGCGAAGGAGACTGGTCACCCGATCGACCAGGTGCATCATCTGCGAACTGAAGAAGCCGTAGTAGTCCTGCATCATGCCTCGAAACGCGGAGAGCGTGGCGATGAAGACCTTGGCAAAGGTGTCGAAGTAGCCGCCCAGGCAGAAGCGAAGGAGACTCGTCACACGGTCAATGAGGCGTATCATCTGCGAGCTGAAGAAGCCATAGTAGTCCTGCATCATGCCCCGAAATACGGCAAGAGTCGCCACAAAGACCTTAGTGAAAGTGTCGAAGTAGCCACCGAGGCAGAAACGGAGCAGACTGGTCACCCGATCGACCAGGTGCATCATCTGCGAACTGAAGAAGCCGTAGTAGTCCTGCATCATGCCTCGGAAGGTGGCCAACGTGGCGATGAAGACTTTGGCAAAGGTGTCGAAGTAGCCGCCCAGGCAGAAGTGTAACAAACCTGTCACTCGGTCGACCAGGTGCATCATCTGCGAGCTGAAGAAGCCATAGTAGTCCTGCATCATGCCTCGAAACGCCGCAAGAGTTGACGTGAAGACCTTGGTGAAGGTAGCAAAGTAGCCCCAGAGGCAGAAGTGGAGCAAGCCGATCACACGGTCGACGAAGTGCATCATTTGCGAGCGGAAGAAGTCATAGTAGTCTTGCATTAGGCCTCTGCAATGAGAAGCTCTTAGCAGGGCCATTTGTTGTTGTGCGGGGGACACATCGTACCGAAAAGCAGATAGAAGAGAACAGACAAGGAGAACGGCAGACGAAGAGACGTTGTTCGTCGCCTTGTGGTTCTCGGCGCCCATCTTGTTACTCTTGTTGTGTCACACGTGTAGCGGTTCAGCTGCCGAATTGAAATGAAAAACGCCTTTCCTTTTGTTACACTGATCCTTATTTATCTTCTTTTTTTTTAAGTTTTCTTTTTGATTTATTGATTTCGTTTGCAATAAATAAACTCAGGAAGGACCGTTTCTCGTGTCAGGCGCGGAGGGAGTCTGAGGGCAGTGAAGCCCAGTCCACGACCATGGCCGTGTCCTTTCCATCGGGCACCGCGACCTAGTGGTGGCCACATTGCATGTTAGCCCTTACGCCGTGGGTGTAGGGGTTCGGTGCGTTACGTGCCATGCCCAAGGCGGCGCCAGGGTACTTGGCCACACCCTCGAACCACCCGACCACCCAGCCTGACATCTCCGCGTTGATTTTCTCAACCACACGACCGTCCATGGTCCGCACCACAGCAAGCACCTCTCCCTTTTCGAATCGCTCGCCCGCGTTCTTCATCTGGTCCACAATGCCTAGATCGCTGACTTCAACACCGATCCGCGGCTCTCTCACAATTAGGGCGGGGGAGGAAACGCACCAGTCTGCGTCAAGCTCGGATAGACCAAGTAGCGGTGCGGCTCCTCAAAGTTGAGAACGAAGGCAGGGTCGATCGATTGCGGCTTGTCCTGCACCATGCCGGCCCACACCAGCAGGTTGTGCAGAGCCACAAGACCGGCCGTTCTGAGCGCAGACGCCACGGCGCGGGTCAACAAAGCGCCTTTCGTGATTGCTTCGACAAGGGAGATGGCAAAGAAACCTGGCGCGCGGATCGACAGAGCGCATGGGACCGAGTTCGATGGTGCACGATGGGATGCGGAGCTTGTTGAGCGTGGCGCCGCTCGTGCTGCGGTGCAGGCCTTGCTTGATGTAGAGCCTTTGTCCCACATCCAACACACTCCTGCGTCAGTTTTGTCGCCAAGGAAAGAGGGAAGAGGCTATGTTGCACCTGGCAGGCCTCTCGACGAGCACGCTCAGACCCAGGGCGGTAACCATCTCCTTGGTCTTGGCAAAGAGGCGGTGAGCTTCTTCCCTCTGGGCCTCGCCGTCATACATCACTCTGCGAAAAACTGCTGTGAGAAGCTGCCGCTGGCACAGGGCCCTCGGGGTAGGGGACCCGACCTGTCGAGGAAGATGAATGGGATGGAAAGCGTGGAGAAGGTGTGGAGGTCGATGTGGTAGTCCGGCTTGATGCTCTCGAACACCGCAAAAATCTGGGCTCCCCAGCGCCGACACATGTGCGTAAGACCAACGTTTTGGGAAGGGCTCTCGCACAAGCGTGCCGGACCTTCTTGAAAACCTCTGCCTGCGGACCGGGCTGCTCCTCAGCCTGTCGCTGCAGCTTGTCCCAGGGATCGGAGGGATCTTCCTGATCCTTGTACTGCTCCACGAGCCTGCGTGTGATTGTGTACAAAGGTAAGTGCACCCTCCACAATGGGGCGGCACGCTGGAGTTGATGCGACGTCGCGAGCACCTCTCGGGCTTGGAGTCGGGCCACTTGCGGTTCGGGTCGACGCTCTGGAACTGCGGGAAGCGCGTGCCAAGAAGATGGCCGGTCGGGTTGAGAGACGGAATGGCCACGATGGTGCCCTTCAGCTGGCCCAGCTTGGCCTCGAGGCTGGCGTGGCACACAGGTGAGCATTTCCCCCAGACAAAATGGCAGCAACCAGAAGGAGAGGAGACCTCTCAACGAAGCGGTGGATGACGAGTGTGCCAGTGACCTCATCTCCGTGGATGTTGCCCGTCACGAGGACCCGCGGGCCGGCCTCCGCTCCACTGCACACGTCTCCGGGATTAGAGTGCGAGGGCACTGGCACTGGGGCATGCCGCCTCTCGAGGAGCAGTCACGCACCTCACGATGATAGTCTTGAGCAACACAGGGTAGCCTGCAACACCAGCGGGGTTAGCAAAGCGTGCAGGGTGAAGCGTGCAGCAATCTTGTGTAGCAGTTACCAGTCGGTTGCTCGATTAACACCAGATCACCCCGCACGATGCCACCAAACTGCTCCTCCGCTGTGCCGACTACCACTTTCTTCCTTGCTTCCATGCTCAACGCGACACAGAGAGAGATACTTGGCCTTTTCGCTTTCCCAGGCTTTTTTTGTTTTATTTCTTTTATTAATAATTATTAAATCCGTCGTTCGCTACGTTATGGTCGCTTGCGAGGAGAGGTGATGTCCCAACTGGTCTGGAGCTGCTTGATCTTGCGTTGGTGCTTTTCGGCTCGCTTCCTCAGACGGGCGATCCTCCGCTGCATGCGCAACGACACGCGAGGTGCTTTAGTCCACCACTTCATCCTCCTTTTAAACGCCAAGGGGGAGTACGCACGTGTCGCACGATGACGGGCAGCTCGAATGCGTTGTCTCGGCTCAAGTTGCCATTTAGCGCCTGACCCCAGCCCGGGCAAGAACTCGTCAGAACCACATCAGTTAGCAGCTGCGTGGGTACATATATACCTTGGCGAGGGTCTCTTCTTCCTCGTTCAGTGTGACGTCCTCCACCGTGACGATCTGAGGACCCCACCGCTCGATGAGCCGTTTGTGTGGATCGTGGGGAGGAATAGTGAGAGTACCTCGGCAAGAAGCGAACTCTGCCTCTTTGGCTCGGTCTCCTCTTGGACGGCCGAGTTGTCCAGCAGGCTCAAGCTGGCATCGGTCTCCAGCTCCGACACCTCGATGTCGCCCCAGCTCCAGCTCAGCTCGTGCTCTTCGGTCGATGTGGTCGTGGTAACAGTCGAGACTGGCACGTCGGTGCCTTGTTCGCCGTTGGTGACATCGTCCACCCGCCGCCGCTTGGAAGATCTTGCTTCGTCGCCCTGCTGACTTTCCTCTGCCTCACCATCAAGTGGTGGCACACCGTCGCTAGTGCGCCCTCGTTTCTTGCTGCCTGCGGCAGTGCCGGTGCTGTCTTGCTCGACACGTTCCATCAGCGAATCAAGACTAAGTTCAAGTATGGAGTCAGAGGACAAGTTGTGGGCATCCCCCGCGGGGGCAGTCTCCTTCGTCGTTTCGTCGCCGCTGAGCGGTAGTAACGATCCTTCATCCTTCAGTCCCACAGTCTCCAAACCAGTTATCTTTTCCCCAATCTTTTGTAGCTCCTCTTCAAGGTTGATGCTATCCATTGCGCTCAAATCGGGCAGAGCCGAAACGTCAAAGGGGCTGTACGCCATCTTGGCGGCACTTTTGGCGCGAGACGAAGAAGAAAGCACATTTTCTTCTTTAACTTTTTCAAGAAGCAGAAGAAAAACACATACACACAAGTCCCTGTTCAGGGCGCGTCGCCCTCCTTTCGTTTTCGCTTAGCGGCGTTCTTCTTCCTGTTCTCCTTCTCAGCGAGCTCGTTCGTCTTCTTGATGAGCGCTATTCGCTTCTTGTGGATCTCGGATAGCCCTAGTCGCTTGCCGCGCATGTCCAAGCTCTCGAGGTGGTGTGAGTACCTGTCCGTGTGACGCGCCACAGGTCAACGTCAGTGAGACGACATCATGCCGAGGTAGATCAACACTGGAGGCGAGCTGTACCCAGGGAGGCGCATGTCCCACGTGCGTTCCATATGGAGGGCGACATCGCGCACTTCGAGCGTGTCGGAGCCGCGGTGCTTGGCCAGCAGGCTGCCGGCCGCGATCAGGTTCTCCAAGAAGTCATCAGCCAGCTCCAACAGCACCTGGTGTCGCGCCGCAAGCGCAGTCATGAGCGCTTCTTCACAGGGCTGGCTCATCGCCACGGCGGTAGGTGATCAGCGAAAAAACGTACATCCTCGACCTCGGGCTCGATGCGGTGCGACGACGTGTGCCTCAAGAGCTCGCTCAGTTTGTGCTTGCTGATAAGTTCTGTGGGTTCTGGTGCAGGAGGCGACGTCGCCATGGCCGTCGAGGCCGATGGTGACTGTCCGACGCCCGCTAAAGAGGCCACATAGTGTTGTAGGCCATGAGGCTGAGGAGGAGCCATGCCCGCTGCCCTGTACGAGCCGGCGACACCAGGCATGGGGGTGGGGGTGGGAGTCTGTGGCTGGCTGTACGAGGGAGTGCTGCTTGTCATCGAGGAGCTGGCAGAGGGAGCCAAATGTGAGGAGGGAGTAGTCGGGGTGTAGGATGAAGATGACGAAGATGAAGCAAACGTCGCAGAAGAAGCAGTGAGCGCAGGTGTGGTCGCAGGTGATTGAGAAGCGGCAGAGGCCTGTTGCTGCAAATGCATGAGAGAAGATGGTAAAGATAAAGGAGAGGCAAGCGAAGGAAGGGAGCCCGAAGAAGCTGCGCCAGGGGGAGCAGAGATTGCCGTAGGATGAGAGACGTGACTGGATGGCGTAGATGGAGCAGAATGTGAAGGGGGGGAGAGGGGCGATGGAGCGGTGCCGCCGAGATTCGGAGATGTGCCTGGCGGGGGGTATGAGGCTGGTGGTCGTAAGTTTTGCGGCGCAGCCGGTGGCACCCCTCCCCCTCCAGCGGCTCCTGGCTGCTGCATTTGGAATCTATCAATGATCAGGACTGGCAAAAAAATTAACACAAAAAACCAGCCTTGAAAAGTCGACAAGCTACAACAACCGAAGAGGCAGGTTACGGTTTCGAGCCCAAGCGAGGCCGTTGAAGAACAAAGAAGCTCTGGTCTGGGCTACTTGTGCCACCGAAAAAGGGGATCTGTACGAGATCGAGTTGTTAACGTTACAAGGGCCAGAAGTGAGCGTGTGTACAGGAGGAATGGAAGGTTCTCAATCTTCAACAACCACTTCCTTCCAGAGGAGTAAAATATGGACTGACTGTTGACAAAAACTCATGTATGATCGCTAGCCACAGAACTACAAATGGAACGAAGGCAACTGCTTCCGTTTCTGCTGCAGGCGCGAGGCACAGATGTCGGATCTCGTGACGATCCCGCCTTTTACTACCCTTATGTGCGCCCACAAAACACCGGTACCGGCCAGTCTCTCTCTTTCTCCTCGTCCTTACTCTCCTGATCTGTTGATATGAACAGGCGGCGCAGAGAGCGCAGACCCCAACGATGAGTGGGTCATGGTCACCTGGGCCGCTTACGCACGGGCGGTAAGCCAGGCTGCTCGTGCCCTTCTTGCCCTCCGCTCACCAGAGGCCGTATCGCCCTTGCGAGTAGCCCTCTTCGCCAAGGCCTCCTACGTACTACTACCCTCCTTCTTATCGACCCGTTGTTGCAGACCTTCAACAGCGAGCTCCGCTGTCCACGCTAACGCACAACTGGACAGGAATACATGGTGCTGCACATGGCTTGCCTCACGGCGGGCGTGGTGCCCGTGGCCCTGCCCCTGGGCTCCTCTGCAGCGCAGTTGCGTGCCATCCTGGCGCACGCTCGCGTGCGCCACGTCTTCGTCGACTCTGAGCCGAGTCGGCTGCGCAAGCTAGCCGACCGGGAGACCCTCGCCCAGCTCGATGATCTCTTTGTCTTTCCTGGGCAGCACGATGACACTGATACGGAGCAACAAGATGACAAGGGCTCGGAAGATGAGGAGCTCAAGCGCGCTTGCGAGGCCAAGACTGCCAGTTGGCGCGACTTCCTGCGACTTGCCGGGCAAGTCACGCAGGAAGCCCTCAGCCAGCAGATGCAGCAGCTACGCAGCGACCAGCTGGCCTCTGTCGTCTACACATCCACCTTTGCCCACGCCACGTAATTCCCCCTTCTTCCCTCTCCCCCCTTTTCCCTTCCCTTGGCGGTCTGTTGACCATGATCGCCACCACTCACGCACATGGGCGTGGGTGGCCACAGGCACGGCCCCCGCGGAATGATGTACTCCCACAACAACCTGCTGTGGACAGCCGAGCGGTGCGCTGAGGCCATGCAACTCGACGCCACCGACATTCACTTCTCATGTCTCCCCATGGCCCACATCACCGAACAGCTTCTCGCCATCTACTGCCCCCTTGTAGTGGGTCATCGCGGTACGTCCTCGTGCCTCATGGGACGCCTCAGCAGCATTATTGTATCCGTGGTCTGACAAGTGGGCGGTCGACAGTGTTTGTGAACGGCGAGCGCCGGAAGACGCTGATGCAAGACATTCGGAGCGTGCAGCCGACGCGCCTCGTCACGCCGGCCTCCTTCTGGAAGGCTCTCCATTCATGGCTGCACGAACAACTGGCCCACGAGGTCACGCTTCCGTCCGCCGTTCTCCGCATGGCCCCTGAGGGTGGCGCGAAGGCCGACGATTCCGATGACGACGATGATAGCGAAGACGACCACGATGATGAAAGTGATGACGACAGCAAGAGCGGCGGAGGCAAGGAAAAGCGAGAGCGTCCGGTGGGCGAGAGCCGCGCCCCATCGGTGAAGCAGAAGCTGAGCCTGAAGGACGTGGGCAAGAACCCGCTCCTGCTTCATATCTTCAAGCAGCGCATGGGCCTCCTCCGGCTGCGCGTGGGCTACTCTAGCTTCGTGCCGCTGCCGGCCAAGATCGTGACCGCCTTTGGCAAGCTCGACCTCACGGTGTGCGAGCTCTACGCCCACCCCTATACCACCGGCCTCGCCGCCTGCAACCGGCCTCTGGCCAACAACAAGAAGGCAGACGATGAACACGACGACGACGATGAGGATGATGAAGAGGAGGACGAAGAGACCAACAAGCCGGGAACCGTTGGTCTAGTCCTGACCGACTCACAGGTCGAGCTGGACGAGGACAGCGTCCCCCAGGGTGGGTTACCCGTAAAATTATGGTTTTCTCTTTTCACATGCCCGGACTAACACGTGATTGATTGGGTGGCTACAGAGGAGGAGACCAACCACGGGGAGATCCTCATCAAGGGCCCCCACGTCTTCATGGGCTTCCTCGAGGTGCGTCTTTTCCTTGGATCTTCCCTTCTCCAGTGACCATTTTCCTCCGCTGGCTGCTCACCCAGCTTGTGATGTCGTGGAGCAGGATGACAAGGCCACGACCGAGGTGTTTGCGCGCGAGGGCTGGGTGCGCACGGGCGACGTGGGCACGCTGGACGAGGACGAGTTTGTCAAGCTCAAGGGCCGCCGGGACGACCTGTTCCACCTGCAGGCCGGTCAACTCGTGCTCCCGTGGAAGATCGAGAAGCTGCTTAAGACGATGCCAGTCATCGAGGACGCCCTTGTGCTAGGCGACGGCCGTGGACATGTTGCCGCCGTCCTCGCTCTCTCCACCCTGTCGCGTGCTCTCTCCTCGTCGGACCGCATGACCGGTACCCACGCCGCCGAACTATTTATCATGATTTATGGCAATCGCGACGCGGCCTTACCCTTAGTCTCCACCAGCAATCAAAGAGGCTGTAATCACCGCCAACGGGAAGCTGGATGAGGCGATGCTGATTAAGAAGATCGCCACCATCAGCCCGAGCACCAAGCTGGCGCACAACCCCCGATGCACAACTCCTTTCGGCCGGGTGATCCGTACGGCCCTGGTCGACTGCTTCCCCAAGGAGGTGAGCGCGCTCTACCCCAACGATGAGCATTTAGCCCAGTTGGCGGCGGCCAACGAAGAGGCCGAGCGCGAGCGCGCCAAGGTGAGTCGCCCGGCCTCGTCCGGCGACGACAGCGAGACTGACGACAGCGTCGAGGAGGAGGAGGAGGAAGATGATGATGAGCACAGCGAGTCTGAGTCGGAAGAGAGCGAGGAAGCTTCCAGCAGCGACGATGATGCTTCTCAACGTCAAAACGACAAGGACGAGGATGAAGACGAAGACGAAGACGAAGATGAAGACGAAAGGAAGACCTACATCAATGATGACATCGAGACCATCGTTGAGCGAACAAAGCCCCTTCTCACTCGTGACAGTGATGGCGGCGAAGAGACGCGAAGCAGTGGCGGCTCTGGCGATGCCGGAGACTCTGCGACGGAGCCAGCGAGCGCGTCCGCGGCATCAGTGCTGCAGCTGACGGACCTGTCGGAGGGGATCATGGTCTACCTCTTCTCGTTCCTCGCCCCGTCCGATCTCAGGCCTGTCGCCCTGGCCTGCCGCCGGTTCAAATCCGTACGTCATCTTCCGCCCTTATGGACCGCCGCGCGCTCCTCGCTGAGTTCTATTTGCGCGTGTTGTGGTGGCAGGCTCTGGACGACGAGGTCTTGTGGAAGCTCCTCCTCCAGCGCACCTACGGCGTGGGCGGCCTCCTTGTGTCCCAGTATCTGCCTGTTCACTGCCCCGGTACTTATTTTCTTTATTTTTAGGGTATCTTTATTGTTATTATTTATTTATTTATTTTCAATACTAAATCGGCTATTCTGCTGCCGCATGTGCAGGTGTGGCAGGGACGTCGGGTGGCGCGACGGGTGGGATCAAAGCGGTGGATTGGCGAAACACGTTCATCAACCGAGCCAAGATCTGGAAG